>DWAO01001352.1:0-19328 GCA_018230605.1 Heliconius congener
CGCTCTGGTGTCGAGGCAAAGCGCGGCGTTGAGTTCTGCCACTCAACGCACAATGTCTCCAAAATTCGGCAGAAAGTGGGGAATGGAGTGTCTTTACACTTGGTTCCCTCTGCCTACCCTGCTGTGTGCAGTGCAAAGGGATACAGCGTGAAGCTAATTTAATTTTGATTTTAATATTTCTTAAACTTAGATCAAAATAAACAAAGACAAAGTCACAAACACTAGCTTGTGTTATGCAAATTTTATTCAGTTTAAAATTTTTTTACGACATAATTGTTACAAAAATCATAAAACACTTACGGCGAAGTAATAAATGAGATTGTCTTAATGTTAATTTTGGAAAGTGGTTTAAACGATCATTCTTGCAATTTATTTTTATATGTTCATTATACAGTGAGTGCACTTCTGTGTACGGAATATATTATTTTAAATCCATTTTAAACCTGATAGCAAAACATGCGTGAAAGAAAAACGGTAATTTATGATTAGTAGTAATAATAAATTAATAAATAACTTCACGCAGTATCCCGCAATTTACTTATTAATTACTATAAAGAAAAATGACCTAACATATAAATATAATTTTATTTTTTACCCGTAATACACGTTATTTTGTTAAAATTTAAGTTAATTGTATTTATTTCACGTCCCACTGTAACCCGTACATAGTAGAGTAGGCAGAGAGAACATGGAAACCTTGGACGTGTTGTGTGTTGAGTTGCGGAAGTAGATGCAGGATTTGGCCTCGTTACTAGAGCAAGGAAATTAAAATATTAAAAATTTCATTTCATTGAGTGGGAATCGAACCCACAACCTGTCGCGATTACAGGAGTGCGCTCGCTAGTGCCCCTGCGCCAACCTGACCTCAAACTTTTGAGTATAAGGATATAAATAATATTAAATATATATTCATATATCCTTTTAAAACAAAGACTCGGATAATAAAATACATCGTGTCAATGCATAAATCGAATCCGCGACCTCGAGCCCGTCCCGACGTGACTACATAAAATGGCACAGCGCCAGACGGTCGTCAATATCTTTTGTATGGTGTAATATAATTTATTGCACGACAGTACTTACTTAGATTTACAAGGATTTGTATAATAAATCTTCCGTTTCTTGCTCAGTCAAAATTAACTCAGAAATTTATAATAAAAAATCTCAATTATTAATATTGTAGGCATGTATATATTTTCATTTTGGAGTCTAGTTATTATAATAAAATTGTAACTGATCGGTGTCTGTATATAGAAGGTGTATCAGAAAATATGATCAGTGACACACGGATAACGTACGGCATTTACAAATTAGCATGTACATAGGCTCTTTAGTCGTTGGGGAGTGTAGGGGAGCCATAAGAGAGGATGTGTCCAAATTTTTATAATATAGATATATAATATAATACAAATCATTTTTCTATATTTTTATAATATAAATATATTAATAATTAATAATATAGATAACCTTCCTCGATATGGACAATCCAAAACAAAAAGAACTATTTAATTCGTATCCGTAGCTTTGTTAATTGCCTCCAAACATACTAAATTTTTCAGCCTTCACTTCATATTAAAAATCATGTTATAAATCGTTATTATTAAATAAGTTTATTGTTTTTGCTTAATTTTCATCCTAGAACCTTGTGAGTTCATTGTAATTCTCCTCATACGATGTCTAGGCAACTTCGATGCAGATTAGGCTCAAGGTGACTAAAAATTTACTTAAATTTGTATAAGATAAAGAGGCTAATATGAGTTAACCTTAACATGTAGATATATACATATAATATAAGCGTGCATTTTTACATTATCTTTTTGAAGCCACAAGACCTGTAATTATTTTTTATTCTACTTTGTAGGTCTCGTAAGTTTAACGTTAACCACAAAATTACCGGAAACCGCTTTTACAATATTTACCAATCATAAAAAATAAAATAAAATAAATTCTTGGAAAAATTTCGTAATTGTGAACGAAAAGTACACATTAGCTGCTTATACTAATGTTAAAATATTAAACTTTAATACAAGCAAATATGAGTAAACGCGACGATTGTAGGTTCGATTTCCAATTGGGAGAATTAATTATGTACATCGTTGATTACTTACTAGACAAAACGCGAACTACACATAAAGACTCCAATTATGGTGGTTCGTCGGTAACGGAGTGTCTTGTATTAATTATTTCCCGTTCTTAGACGAATCACGCACATGTCGGATACACAGAGATAAAACAATCAAACATAACTCAGCTATATATTTTCTACTCATTCCGAAGAAATGCTTACCGAATAGAAAAAACCTTAGTTTTTTTTATTAGAAAAAAAAAAAACTAAAACAAAATCCCAACTAAAATCAAGTCAGCCGTCACGTCACGTGTGTGCTGTGTCACAATGGCGTCAATTACCAATTGTTATTTTTTTTCCCAATCGATACACTTTTCCAGCGCACGACCACAAAAAATCCGTTCCGTTGGAGCGATAATTAAATTGCAACACACTAACAGAGTAATACACGAACTCATTCATCGACTTCACAAAAAGAAATATAATGGAATATTAACCAACGATTACGAGCTGATTACCGTTTTTGTGCGAAACCTATTTAAGTTTTGGCAAAAGGAAATAAACTCTAACACCTTGTTTTTAAGTTTGATTTCGCGTGACACGCTGTATTGGCAGTTCGTGTAATGAATTATGTTTTGATACGATGATTTATATTATTAGTGTATATTAATAATGCTTAAATGTTTTTAGACAATGGCTGCGAACACCGACGCGGTTAACGTGGTGATTGGCTTTAATTCTGTAGTTGTATACGTTTAATTTTATTAAACTAAATAAGTTTTGTTAGCGAGTAGATATTGTTCTTTTTTATAGTTCTCGTTTTTTCCATATATAATGTAATAATCTTAATTTTGAAACCAACACAGAAAAAATATACTCTCTGCTTAATTCTTTTTATTTGTTTAGAGCTATACACGTCTTGTAATAAGATGTTGAGAAATAGTGACATTAATGATTTATTCGGCAGAAAGTGGATGTTGCCTGCTGTGTGCGGGATACAGCGTGAAGCTAATAAAAAAATGATTCTGTAAGATTCTTAAACATCCTGTAGTATATTTGTTAGTTTAAAATGAAAGAAAATGCTAAGAAGCAAACCCACAATAAATATTTTATTAGGCAATATCAATATACGTACGGGCAGTATACGTGAGTTGTGGCGCAGGGGCACAAAGTGTGACTAGGAAATCGACTGGTTGTGGGTTCGATCTCCACTCGAGGAAATGAAATATGCCTCCAGAGCTCGGCGGTAAGTGGGAAACGAAGTGTCTTTACACTAGGTTCCCTCTGCCTACCCAGCTGTGTGCGGGATACAGCGTGAAGCTGATTTCATATTCCAATTTTATTCGTGAGAATATCTGAGAGCAATGTCAGAGCAAATGATGTTAAGTAGAATGAAGGTAGAGTAGCCCCGTAGTGTAAAGTGTGTCGAGATTGTTATCATTACTTTGAGAAGCGCTTTATCTCTGGCGTGTCTTTGTTGTTTATAGGAACTTAGTATTTCTTACTCTTTTGTGTTCGGTTTATTGTTGTTGGCCTTACTGGGCTGACTGGGAACCTTTGTTGGAGGGCTGTAAGAATTATTGAGTATTTGGAAATTATCTTGAATCGTTTTTATTGTAATTTTTTGCAAGACTAAGCGATAAGAGAGTCGGATAGAGACCTCGGTTAACTTTTGAGAGCACAAAGCGTTAGTTTATAATGTATATCTAATTCATGCGTTTCACCAGAAGGTATTCTGGAGTGAATTTATGAAGAGGTTGAAGACAACGGTAAAGGCTCCGTTCTCTTCTACGTAATTACCCATAGAGAAGAAAAAAAAGAGTTTTTTATAGGGAAAAGCTAGGTAAGTGATAAGTTCCTATGTTCTCCTCTGTAACGTATGTACATTCGCAACACACTTTCTCACTAGACATTCGGAAAGACGTTTATTTATTACATTTAATTATAATAAATGAAATCAGCAGAGTTCAATTCAAAACAAATAAAATCTAATATTATCATATATTAATATGCATAACGTTTAGATATCTAGCTATAAGCGAATTTTATATTTTATTATTCTGACATTTATCAATATTCTAGACAAAGCGCCGTTATTTATAAGAATTTAATATTAGTTTCTAAAACTCGAAGGTCAAGTTGTTTAATTAAATATAGCCTCTAACTCTATCGTGTTGAAGCAAATTTTATCGATCGATCTCAGATTCTGATTAAAATACAGGCCTCGAAGTTAATATAAGAGGTGGTGCGTTTAAGCGTTACTAATTATGGTATCTAATAGTTTACATAATTTTTTATTCACTAGTTGTCGCTCGTCACTCTGTGTGCGTGGGTTTTAAATTAATGTTGTTTTTAAGCTTCACGGTGTATCCAGCACATAGCGTGGTAGGATATCAGCGAAAAAAAAATTAAAATATTAAATATTTTATTTCTTGGAGAGGAAATTGAACCCACAACCTTTCGCTTTCACAGTCACACGTAGAAATTCCTAACATGTCAAATTTTAAGTTGCTAGTCTCGTTTGCGTTTTTCATTGTTTCATTTTCATTGTTTGTTTGTTTTCTAAGTAATTTAGTAATGGATTTTATGTATATTTAGTCGAGTGTCTGTAGAGTTTCTCATATCATCATAAAAATATAATATTCTCCAATGATACTAGAGATCTTTTATATCATAAAAATCATCAATCATCGTATAATATAATAATCAACTGTGAAATTTAGGATATTACCACATTTGTGTTAGCGTATATCGTGCTTCACTATTGAATGTGAGAAGGTGCCAGTTCGATGCTCGACGAGATAAACTTTTTATGGCCTCCGTAAAGTGTAATTAGCGATTAGGGACCGTTTTCCGAATCGGTCGAGTAATTACGTGTAAATTATGTGCGGCGGCGAGGCAGGTAATCACTATTTGCGGTATTTTGCGCAACTAAATGTCAAAATAAACATTTTAGTGGAAATTTCGGAACAACACTAAATTCTCTAATGGATGTTTTAAAAATGTGTGCGCAATAACAAATGTATATGAGTATAATATTTATACAGTACTACACTAGTGATGTGCTGTAGCTTTGAATGAATTGCTTTTTAATTTATTTTAATTAAGCGCTTATTTGTAACTTGTACACAAATTGATTGATTACCGTAACTACAATTATATGTATATATTAAATTAAAATTTTAAATTCATTTGTTTGTACATATACATGTCAAATTTACAATTATTTATTTATATAGCAAGTTTATGACTGACAGACGATAACCCACAGATATAACAATTGGACTTAGAAAATTTAAATTTGGTAGGTCAGAGAGTGTAGGGGAGCAATAAGAGAGGAAAGCTTTAAATTCTGATGGGAAAGAGAAAAAAAAGGAGTTTTAAACTGTACGTATTGAAGCCCATGTAAAGAATGTAGCGGGTGACCACTAGTCTGGAATTTGGAGACACAACAAAAGAACGTTTATTTTTATCTTTTACACTTTGTGGATTAATTGTGAAGTCTTATATATTTTAGCGCAAACCTATTTTTATCTATTTTAACCTGACGCCAGTCGTGGCGCAGGGGCACAAAGTGTGAGTGTCAAATCGACTGGTTGTGGGTTCGAAACGAATTTCCACTGGAAGTAACGAAATATTTAGTTACATTTATATTTTCATTTCTTCGCTTTAGTGTCGAAGCAAAGCGCGGGTCTGAGTACCGCCACTCAACACGCAATGCCTTCGGTATTCGGCGACAAGTGGGGAACGGAGAGTCATAACACTATGTTCCATCTGCCTACCCTGCTAACTGCGGGATACAGCGTGAAGCTGATTTTAATTTTACAAACATATTTTCATATAGATATATAGAAGATGTCACAATCGGACAATTTATAGTCGTATCCATTGACACGTCTTGATTAATTGTGACGTCAGCGCTGTTGTCAGCTGCCCGCCATAAATCTCTACATAGCGCAGCCAAATCAAAATGAACTTTCTTCCTCAAATATTAAGTTTAAAATTGAAATTGAATTTGAACGTGTGAATATTCGGTATAGAAATACATAGGATCGGTAAAGCGTTTCTCCTAACGTGTGTATAGTGTAGAGTACGGTGCGGCCGATGTAGCGTGGTAAATTATAATAATAGCTCACGATAACAGCGTCTGTTCGCATCAGGAAGAAGCAATTAATGGGCGATGGTTAATAAAAATAATGGAAATTGAATACATGATTGTAATTAACGACGGCTTATTTTGGAGGTTAGAATGATGGATAAGAGGTTAGGTACTATGGATATATAATTATCTGTATATTAACATAGGAGAAGGCAAAGGTCAAAGCGCGGTGTTTAGTTCTTTCTGCCACTCAAGCCACCTCCTGGAAAATGGTAGAGGGCAATCTTTTCAAACACTAAAATAAAACTTAAATGGTTTGTTAGACACGTCTGACTGTCTACGAGTACAGTACGGCAAACAAGTCGTGGCCGCCCAATATAATAATTATAAAAGATAATAAGCACCTAATAAAATTGTTTGTATCTTACACAAAACATTATGTACTTAAGTTGATGTCAAAACCGATCATAAATTATAGTATTAAGTAGATTTCCAAACATGATGCGTCCACAGTCCACCGCTGCGGCGGTAATGATTATTAATTTGATGATTAATTTCAGATTTACGTGTCGCAGTGGCGCAGTGGTAATGGTTGTTTATTGGCCTATAAGTTGTAAATTCGACATTTGTTAATACGTATTCAGCTTTGCACTGTTCCCCGCTTGTAGCGGATTAGGCAGAGGCTAGTGTTAAGAAACTCCGCTCCCCACTCTCTGCCGGATTCTGGAAGCATTACGTTTTCAATGACAGAACTCAACGCCCCGCTTCCCCTCGACGCTAGAGCGAAGAAATGAAAATATTAAATAGTTAATTTTCTCGAGTGAGAATTGAATCCACAACCTGTCGTGCCGTTGCGTCACGACTAGCCTCAAGTTTTCAATATATCATTGCGGCTTATGTAAAACTAGTGGTCGTTTACAACTATGTTTAAGAGTAAAACGTACACGTCGTCCAATCTTATAGAAATGTCGAGAAAAGGGTAGGTTAGGGTGTGTAGGAAGCACAAAGAAATTGTGCTCCCAACACGCCCTAACCTACCTACACGATAATTTTTGACTTCGTAGTAGTTTCAGTACATTCAGTCTTCTCTTTCATTACTGTCAGTTATCTAGTAACAGAAGAGTTTCGTATATTGTAAAGATTAGAAGAACTATAACCGTTGGCTTATAAGATGGCTCTTTCAAGCCGGGTAGGCTAAAATATCTTACATTCACTTCTTTCTCACTCATTACCTGCCTGAATTCAAGGTATTGCGTATTGAGTAGCGGGACTCCACGCTGCGCTTTGTCTTGCCAGAGTGGATAAATTAAATTAATATAGTGACCCGAATAGGAATCGAATCAACAACTATAGTGAAACGCTATCCCACTGCATCACAATGCCCCTAATTATACTTTTTTATCTCTAAATAAAAAAGAAAGAAAAACGAATACAGAGAAATATATCACTAACGCCGTGATTGTAGTGAAATCGACCTCCTCTCTGTTAAACTAGCAGCGGCTTAAAGGCGATTTCTTTTTGAAATAATGAAGGCCTTTAAAATGTGTAATTAGACATTAATGCTATAATTAACGCTGTTAGTGTTCGTTTATGAAGTGAATCATTCTCGTGTAATTACTAGCTAATGTACGGAGTAAGTGCGTGCGAGGCAGTTTTATTATGAAAAAAAAAATCAGCTTACGCTGTATCCCGCACATAGCAGGGTAAGCAGAGGGCCTAGACACTCCGTTCCTCACTTTCTGCCGAATTCTGGAGGAACCAACTCCGCGCTTTGCCTCGACACCAGAACGACGAAATGGAAATATAAATTTAAATAAATATTTCATCTCCTCGAGTGGGGATTCAACCCACAAACAGTTAGTTTTATGGTCACACTTTGTGCCCCTGCGCCACGACTCAAATTAATTACAAAAATCCTTTTTTATTTCCAAGTTCCAACGTGATGGGTCTGCTAGAGTCATTTTTGTTTCTTTTACAGACGCAACGCAGGCGGTATTTAACGTCGAGTTTCGTCTAACCTACATCAGAAATTGAGCCAATATATAGCCATAATATGATCAACGGAACCTATTAAAGAAAACTACACCCAGCATATCAGGGTAATAAAGGAACCTAGTATTAGACATCCTGTTCTTAATGTTCCTCAAAATTGTTGAGACATGCGTGTTGAATGTCTGAATTCAATGCCATGCTTTGTCAAAGCAGAGAAATGAAAATAATTTAAATATTACAAGTTTCGGGAATTGAACCTAAAACGTTTAGAGTATGCTGTTTAAATGGTGCCATAACAACCTCTAAAGCAAATATAATAAAAATATAAAACTCAAGCAAATAGGATTACTATATAATAGCATTAAAGAGAATGAGGTAACATATTTTTATGTCACTCGGAAAATATGAACCTGCTGCACTTGCACATATAGTTATGGGTATAGAAACTAAGCTACTAACTAAGAGGGATTTGAAATATGAAATAGAAACTAAGGTAGAAAAATATAATTATATAAGCTTCATATTGTGATTAAATAAGAGGGCTAGAGGGCGTCGTGGCGCAGCCGCCGCGTCTAACTGTTAACGCGATAGTTGTGAGTTCGATTCCCATTCAACGAAATTTATTATTTTTATTTTCTCGCTCTGGTAACAAGATAAAGAACAAGTGGGAAACGGAGAGTCTTAACTCTAGGTTATCCTACTCTGTTTGTTATATACATATATTAATTACAGCGTCAAGCTAAAACAAAATTATTCAGAAATACAATTCCACATTAACATATTTTTATGTTTTATTTTTTATTGTATCATAATATATTAATATTTCTATATTCTTATAATAGACCGTTAATTAAAAGTAAAATGCACATAAAGGTACATTGTTCACAAATCGATGTTTTTGTCTTTTATTTACTAACCCGTAAAGAACGTTGAATGGTATTTCTTAATCAGATCGTGAACTGCATGTTGAATGCTAATCGTTGCTCTTAAGAATCGAATCGACGACTACTTGCGCAATACATAAACACAGCGTAAGTACTTAGCGCTGATATTTAATGCTATGACATTAATATACGTAATTTAGCAGGTAATTTAACACCACATAAATTGAATTTATTGTGGCTTAATTATAAATATACGAAAACTAGCGACCCGCTCATGGCTTCGCCCGCTTGCATTACATTACTATTTATATAGTCATAGGTAGGTAGAGATAACCTAGTGTTAGGACACTCAATTCCCCATTTTCCGCCGAATTGTGAAGGTAATGTGTGTTGAGTGGCGTAGTTCAACGCTGTGCTTTGCTGCGACACCAGATCAAGGAATGAATAGGTATAAATTAAGTAAGGTATAAATTTTAAATAAAGGAAGTGAAAGTAATTCTCCCGAATCGACCCCACAACCGTCGCTCTTACAGTCACCGCTGCGCCACGACGGCATTTGATTAATTTCAATATTAATTGATTTCAGATCCACTGTGCTGTGTAGCTGCCATTGTTAAATACAATTTTAATTACAGCCTACAATCAGCCACAGACGAGAAATAATTCCTATAATATATGGTCTTCTGAATTAGCTATAACTTTTGTATTCTATATAACGATGTATAAAATTAATTTTTCCTGAACAAAAGGTTTTCATTTTAAATTAAAATTAATATTTTTAATCAATAAAATAGTATCTGTTATTATTGTTTATGAGCAATAAACGAAATTATTGCAAACTATTTTATATAAATTTTTGCTATTGCTATTTAACAAAAAGTAAAAATTGAGATCACAGTGGCGCAGTGGCAAAGAGTCTGACTTGAAACACGACGGTTGTAGGTTCGATTCCCTCACGAAAAAGTAAGTGGCGATGAGTTCTGCCACACAATGTTTTGTGTCGAAAATTGGGCAAAGCGTGGGGAGCGGAGAGTTTTAACCCTATAGGCACGGGGTCTGCCCTGCTATGAACGACTTCTACTCGGAACTGAAAAAAATAGTATTCTAGGATATACGTACATTTTCTATAATAAAGCGACATCACTAACTACTACACACTATAATAGCCTACTACTGTGCAGACAGTCGTCAAGGAAACAAATAAAAACTCAAAAGTCAAACGGAAAGGTAAGTCGTTAGCGCGACAGAGTCTTGGCTGTTTGTACTTTAGAATGCATTAGGGAACTTAATATTAATATTGTAAGGAATTTGTTAAGTTAATAAGGAACTTTTCTAGGTAATGCAGGAAAATATTCGTAACATTTTGAGGCTGTAACGGCTCAGTGGCACATCGTTTAGCTGTAAGCGTGATGGTTGAGAGTTCGGGGAATAAATTATTTTCATTTCTTCGCCCTGATTGGTATCAGGTATATCAGCCCAAGATAATGCTTTGAGTTCCATCACTCAACTCAATGTCTAGACAATTGGGCGGAGAGTGGAGAATTAAATGTATTAATACAAGATTATCTCTATCTATCCATATGACATGCCGCACACAGTGTTAAGTTTAAAAAAAATAAGGTTTCAATAAAAGGTTTTTTTAATAATATTATTATAAGTTAACGAATTTATTTCAATGTAGAGTCGTCACTGAAGCTGACAGGTAGAGGTTCTTAACGCCGGAGTCGTCCCAAACAAACAAATCGACGCTCAAACTTTCGAAACATACAAAAAATAAACTTCTAAAAGATGAGAAGATATATTTTGTTACCTGTAATAGAACCTTAGACTGTCTACGTTTCATATTACTCGATGTATCAAGTGTAAAGAGACTGGGCATTGTATTTCAATATATAAGAAAGAAATACGAGCAAAACTGGACTTTATTTTTAAGTAGTAAAGCTTATTTTGAGTCGTACAAAAATTGCATCGCCGGATATCCCGCAGATGTTCGTTGTATTGAGAAAACATGAATTACAAGTTGATGTAAAGTAGAGTGCTTCAATGCTTTAAGCTTGTCCGCTTTAGAACATAAATTTTGTACTGACAATACTTACAACTCTTTTCTTATCCTATTTACTTACATATACACATATAATACGATAAGATTGAATCTGTTGTTGAATCTTGAATTCAATAAATTAAATGGTTTTTATTACAGTCAAGATCGTCGTAAATATTAAATATGTAAACGTAATCTTAAAGTAAATCAAACGTTTCTGTTCCTGTGAGATTGTAAAAGAAGCTTTTAAAATTGAAATATATTTCAGGGTACGCATAAGGGACTTAAGAGATTAGATATTATTGTATTTTCTGTTTATTCTACGTATATTGTATGTATTTCATAGTGGATATGTTCGCTGTTATGTGCTTAACTAGAAAACCGCAATGTCTCGGTCACATGGAGAAATATAAAATCTAAATATCATCGAGGCCAGTCGTGGCGCAGGGGCACGAAGTGTGACTGAAAAATCGACTGGTTGTGGCTCGAGGAAAAGAAATATATTTATATAATATTATCATTTCCTCGCTCTGGTGTCGAGGCAAAATGCGTCGTTGAACTCCGCTACTCAACACACAATGCCAACACGCAATGCCTCCAGAACTCGGCGGATAGTGGGGAACGGAGTGTTTTAACACCAGGTTCCCTCTGCCTACCCTGCTAAACGCGGGATACAGCGTGAAGCTGATTTTTGATTTAAATGTCATCTTTCTCCCAAAGGGAATGTAAATAGTACTATTAGCCATCGTATAACATTGCTCGTCCTTTGTTATTTATTAATTAACAAAGTAAAAAAGTAATTGTAACTAATAACTAATTTTAGATCGAAACATTCTCAAAGTGTTACCCCACACTAAAACCAGAAAAATATTTTAGAAGACACATAAAATTTTAACCAAGCGGGATTCGAACCCGCTGCGCTTCTTAGAAACAAATTAAAATGGAACACGCAATAGTATAAACGATATAAGTAAGTCAATGACTTAGAAGCCAACAACAGTTTATACAAATCGTATTAGACCTACATTGTTATCTCTGGAAAACTGGGTATTAGGTAAAGTTCCGAACGGCTTTTTATAACACCATTACGGGGAAACCCTATAGTGTAATCTCGATGATGTGGCGACTACCCGCCGTGGTGCCTACCTCTGCGGTATACGGTATGCGGTGTGCGGGGCAGGTAGAGAGACATAAAATATATTTCTTAATATTTTAAATAACTCATGAAATGGTCTTGGGTTCGATTTTTATGTTTGTAAATTGTTTGTAACTAGAATTGAATGAACAATGGAGACTGGAGCTTCATTTTCTTTAGTTTTATTTTAAAAGATTTATTATAGGATCTATCGTAACTTTTATATGTTATGATGTATTTGTATTAATTTAATTTATTTTAATCGTTTCTTACTCATTTTATGTGTAATTTAATTGCTTATATTTGTAACAAAACCAGTCTCTTACACAAATACTTATATACATGTAAGGAGTATTGTATTGTTATTATTGGTGATTCAAAAGTAAAATGGAGCTCGACCTCGGTTGAACTTCGAAAATACAGTATGAAATTTACTGGAGGAAGGTCACGTAAAAAGCATGAGTATCCCCCGGAGGGCATGTATGAAGAGGTTGATGACAGTGGACGAGGCGAAAGAGGTATGTAGAGACCGTAGCGTTTGACGCTCCGCTCTCTGTGACTCCCCAGCAGCTTTATGGATCCTACAAAGCGTGAAGCTATGTATGTATGTATGTGTAAAAGTAAAATAAATAATTAAAGATGCGTAGAGTTAAAATTCATAATCCATGTATTTTATATAAATGGCCATTTTAGCATCTAATTTCTATTGTTTCATATTTGAATTGAATATAACACAGGGTGTGTAATTACTGCGAAGCTTCAAATGTGGTTTTTATTGAACAAACTGAATTTATTGTTGGAACGTATTGTTTACGAAATAAAGGCAACTCTAATAAATTTATTGTTTACCAGACTATCTAACTGGCGGCATTGTTTATGAGTTTTATGATAAATGGAAATTTTTACTATTTGAAAGCTTAAATAGTCGATATTTTGTTATTGCTAAAAGCTCTTTCGTTTTGTTGTTTTGTATTAGGCATGGTTTTTATCTTTTCAAAATGTTTAGAGACAGAAAATTAAATATATATATATACATAACTATATATGAGTGGCGCGTCTAGGCACCTGTTGTAAAACAGACACCTATTGTTAAACGTGACGGTGTGGGTTCGATTCCTACGTCGAGAATGTGTATGCAGGAATAAACGTAAGTAAAACAGTTTCTTTTAATATGGAAAGTACATACGTTTTATATATAAAAAAAGTATAATACGTACTATGATGAATACTAGACACAAATATATATATATATTTTGATAAGAAATTCTGTACATAACTTAATGAATAACTATTAAGTTATTCTGAGATATAATTTCGTGACGTTGTCTCTAAACCACAAGAGACAATGTAGATAATATTATACTAAGTTACTATCTCGTCTAGCTCATCCTTATAAAACTATTACATACGTCCCGTATACGACAAAACATAAAACATTTTCGGCGATTTTATACAATTTAAAAAAAAGTAAAAGCTTTTTTTAATATGATAACCACTTTCACCTAGAACGTCTAACCAGGCTTGGTAAAAGAAGTCAATCACTATAAATAATATGAGTACGCGAGCGGAGGTAGAAACTTCATAGGAAATATTTGTGGTTAAAGAGCTATTTTCGCAACTTTGCCGCTGAGGTCAGAGCCCTCCACCACAAACTCTCTTATTTATGTCTTCCAAAGCACAATGACTTTATTTAGTACGAGAAAAATATAAACCTTCAAAATAGTTTCATTTATAATGTTTATCAACTTCACGCTGTATCCCGCACACAGAGGGAACCCAGTAGTAAGACACTCCGTTCCCTATGTTCTGACGAATTTTGGTCGTATTGTGTGTTGAGTGGCGGCACTTAACCCTCAGCGTTTTCCCTCGACACCAGAGCGAAGAAATGGAAATATAATTTTAAATAAATATTTAATGTTCACGAGTGGGGATCGAACCCACAACCAGTCGCATTAACCGTAACACTTTGTGGCTCTGCGCCACGCCTAACCTTAAGTACTAAATATGCAGATACGTTCACACTGTTACTAACTATTAGTAATAAACATTAAATATTGCGATCAACAACAACAACAACAGTCGCTGTCTCGTAAGCGACATCACTATTTAAGTTAATCTTTATTACCACATCGTATATTCACATGTTGGTGTAATAAAATATCAATTTCGAACATATTTTGGACCTTATCACATAAAACTAAAGTTAATTTTAGTATGTACCGTACGTTGATCTATTTAACGTTTATGAACTGGCACGTCTTCCATCAGCGAGTCATTGTGAAGAGTATAGAATGCTCTCATCGTGTATGGATGCTGTGTCTTTCTTATGTTTCATAAACAATCTTTTGTTGGAGCGCAGGTTCGTATCGATTATTATTATTGAAGCCGTTTGACGCCGTCGTGTCCTAGTGTCTGATTGTATTGGCAATTGATATGCTTTCGGTTTATACATGAAGAAATGATTCTATCTCATACATAATGCTGGTTGTGATTGGAAACGCGACAAGTTGTGGTTTCCAACTCGCGGAGATTAAATATTTGATATTTTCTATAGCTCTAGTGTCGCTCTCGCGTTCAGAATTCAGCGAAAATACGGTCGGTAATGGATAAGTGTCTTAACAGGTTTCTAGGTTCCTAGGTTCCCTTTATCTACCCTACTATGTGCGGGATGTAGCGTTAAGCTGGAAAGATTTTATTTAAAACATATTGAATTCTTCGGTATAGTTAATATTTATAAAAGCGCATAATTGATTCCACACTAAACACACAGCAGCTAACATCATATTGACCCCGCTACGTGAAATACCTACATGTAAACAAAATAAATAATTTAAATAGTTAAAAAACACATTTTATTGAGCATTCTAGATATAATCTTTCTGATAATATTATACTGATATCTGCAAAGAAATAGGATTACAAGTAGAATTGACGGCGACGGCGAAGACTAGTTATAAGATTTATTATATCGATTAATAAATAAATACAGATAAAAATAGTTAAAATATAAATCTAGTATTAATAATATGGATCCAGCTGTCGCTATTTGATTGCGTGGGATTCGCAGCAAGCCGTTTCGCGAATGGCCATAACAGGATGTACGCTCGGAGTTTATGTTTTCGATGTTCATTAACATACATGTAAGAACAAATAGCTTTTGTATGCGTTGTGCTTATAGATATACGTTAAGAGATTGTGCAATTAATTTTCAATTATATTAATAGTTTATTAATAATAGACTCCGAGTGTCTACAATGGGACTTCGTGTCACTGTAAACTGTGGTTGTGGGTTCGATCCATATTAGACAATTAATTATTTTAATTTCCCCGCTTGGATTATAATTGCGTTGAGTTCTACCACTCATCACATTAATATTTTTACAGTAATACTCCTTATTTAATGAAAGAAAAATCACTGTGACGGTCCCACTTCGAAACGATGGCTTCCAAATATATAATGTATGGATAAAATATGGATATTATCCATAGTAACTAATAATTAGCTTATACAATTTAAAGTTTATCAATATGATAATAAATATGTGATAATGTGAACTATATTATTTGGATATTTTTAACATTAAACTGTCCAGACAGGAAGGACTAGATGTAGTATCAATTTGACAGCCGTTAGGGGATGAACCTGTCTACCGCGCGCCGTCTTTTTTTGTCTGTGACAGTCGTTTACGTTTTCACAATACATTTGTTGTGAGGTACATATATAGAAAAAAATTTAGCTTATTTTTAATATTGTGCGTTTAGATATATATAAAGTTGTATCCCTTGGATGTATGCTCATGTTATATTGGAACGCAGAAAAATAGTTTAATTAAACCCGATGGTGCGTTGTGTGAATATAATCTCAGGAACTACAGTTCCGAATAACTTTTTTTTTTGTTTTGGGTAGTATATTTATTTAGAAATACTGCAGTCTATTTTACATCCGCTTTCAGACCTACCCCGGGCACGAACAATGTGCCCTGTGCCACATACAACTCTTAAGTTATTTCCATTTCATCATACGGGCGAATCCACAAGTGAATATTAGCATAATATATTAACGAAATACATTGTTTTGTATCGGTTATTTAAAAAAATCGGTCCCCAAATCTTAATGGTTGAAATAAAGCGATATGTCACCAGTGAAGTATTTTTAAATCAACTTTAATAGTGTCAGTTTGTCTCTTGATGTTTTTCATCTGAGGTCGAGCGCGAGACCTCATTTTTATAAGAATTCTTTATTTTCCCCAGCACTAAGAAACTAAGATTAACGAGTTATTCTTAGAACGAGTTGTTTGCTCTAAAACTTTGTGATAGTTAGAAGATACTTAAGAAAATGAAATAAATTTTAATTTTTGCATAATTTTAATGTTATTATGAACTGAAATACGTCCCGGCGTGTCTGATGCTCTTAAAATGCTTAAAATAAAGTGTAGCTTTAAATGTATATTTAGAGAAACTAGCTAGAGTCGTATATTTATTTAGAAAAATACAAGTTATGATGAAGCTGAGGCCGTCGTGGTACTGCGCACTGTGAACGTTCACTAATTTCACATTCAAGAATTTTAAACCTTCATTTATTTCATTTTTTCGCTCTGGTTCGGAGACCGGCGTTGAGTTCCGCCACTCAAATGCATTGTCTCCACAATTCGGCGGAAAGTGGGGAACCTAAATGTATTAATGGGGACGACCTGTCTAAGCACTAAGTTCTCAAGTTTCCTCGGCCAGCGAAAAGTCTCCCTCATCCCTTCTCGAATGTTTATGTGAAAAAAAGTTAATATACAGTCTGAAAAAACAAAATATGCTTACATTTACTCTACCTCTGTTAAATTTAAATGCATATCTTCAACCAAATAACAGTAAAAATATATTTAATTTATTTGCGCATAAATCTAAAAAAAACATGAGCAATTACAAAGATGACGCGCGCTACATCAGCAATTATATTGAGAGAAAGAGAATTAAATAAAAAAAGAATCTTTTTTTGCGACCATCCCGATCTGATTGAACAATAAACAACCCAGGGTATATGGAATGATAATACACCCGGCTCGAGGGCCCCCGGGTGAGGCGAGCGGAACAGCAAAAAGCATTCGATCGCGCACCACAATTTATTTTTTATTGTCGCCGCGAGAAATGTTCGTAGTTAGTTAATGTTATTTAATTGGCAATTCGAGCGCGCAGTCACGCCTCGACGTGGTCCCGACGTGCAGCTGCACCCGCAGTCGGGCTACGCCAAATCGAACCCTGTACCTCGGCAATAGAGGCCGTGGTGACGGTAAATAGCTAGATATTATAATGGCTTCCTCAATAAATGACGAGTGACAGCGAATGCGGTTTAGGATCGTCGTGACGTTAAATATTTTGTACATTATGGCAAAGTCTTTTGATGCCTAGAAAGAAGATAGCATGTACGAGCATACATTGCGGCGTTGAGTTCCGCTACATACGTTCAGATTTCAGCGGAAAGTGCGGAATGGAGCTAAAAAATGTTCATATTATATTGAATGCTAAATATATAATATTCTTAATTATTTCATTTTAAGATTGGGTTTTATTTTATAGATGAGGCTGCTATTGCTTTTAAAATGATGCGAGCTTCAAGCTAATAAAAAGTTTATTCAGATTTAATGCTACTTTGCTTTACTTAATTTTATTTTCATTTACCGTCGAGAGAAAATGAAACATTTGTTAACAAGCTTTAGAGTTTTAAAAGTTCAATTATAAAAAGAGCTACCTACTTTAGTTGATTTTTAAGAAAATAAATATTAAATTTAATGTTGTAAGTGGGATAGTTGAATAAATTCCGAGTTCCTGAAAATAGGTAATTAAGAGCCGCTTCCTACTCCGCCAGCAGCGACAGGAGAAGATCTCCAGAGTATAAATTAACGACTTTTTCTGAGAACACTGTCATGCTCCACTAAGTATCTCGTCATTTTAATGAGCTTTTATTGAACTTTCTACGTTCACTTGCTTTTAAGTTATTTTGATTTTACGTAAGGAATGCTTAAATAAGAGCCGATCATTTGGTTTTTAAAGTGACGTCATCGGAGCTGTAGGCTAATGTCAAAGTGACAGCTTCGAAACTGTGTTGTTTTTTAATTAAATATTGTTTAGGTAAAAAAAACTAAAGTAAAATCTTCACCTCTTAAAACAAATAACAAATAAGACTCTGTACGAATTATTATAAACATGCTGGGAAAAAAAATATTATTAATAATATTATAAAATATACAATTTCATTAACACAAAAAGTACGACATGCGACACTTTCTCGGTTGAAGAGAAAAAACATGTACCCTGAACCACCCACGACGCTCCACTTGCTTACTTTACCGCATTGTATCTTTGAAATATACTGTTACCCTAGTTTTAAGAAAATAATAATGTTTAATATATTTTTCTTATTTAAGTAGGTACTGAAGGTACCGCCTCGTCACTTTTATAATATTTCACTTAGAGGAATTTTCAAGACTTAGTGAAGTAGACAGGGCGAACTTGGTATTGATTTCTGTTCTTTTTTTGACAAGGTCGAAGGAAACAAAAAATATTAATAACGTATCAGGTTCATTAAATGGGAATTGAAGTAACTATAATCCCTTTTATATTAACTTATTTGACTGTATCATTATATCATATGTATGTATATTGATGACAAATATACTCTTAATATATTGTTATTTGTGCTGTAATCGTAAACCTGGCGTATTGTATATAGAGTGGTGGAACATAAAACCGCACGCGTGGTACATTTGATAAGGAATTCTCCTACATTTTATAATCTTTTCCATCAATCAAGATAAACTATCAACGGCGCAGCTGTCACAATGCTAATAAAATTCCAATTCCAATTGGACACTATTGAGTCGGTCGGAAAATGCTACTTCCTATTATGGCGTTGTCATTTACATAATTAACACAAGCTCTTTATTACAACACTGTGAATGAGAATTTATGGTGTAATATTATTTTTTAATTTTATATAAGAGTAGCGTTCAGATACTTAAGAGTATAGGATATCTATGTTAAATTTCGCAAAAAAGGCCAAGACGTTAGGATATTTATATTTCCATTTCTTCGCTCTGGTGTCGAGGCAAAGCGCGGCGTTGAGT
>DWAO01001353.1:0-19327 GCA_018230605.1 Heliconius congener
AATAAGTATTTATCTTTCCTAAGTGTGGATTAACACTTTAAAAAATGTTTAAAAATAGAGACTTTATTTTTTTATTTTATATTTTGTAATGAAATATATTTTATATTTTTTGTGTTTTAGTTGTAGCTTTTGATCGATTTAGATCTAAACGATTAAATGGTTTAAGTTTTCAAATTTATTAATTACAGAATATTTTTTTATTAATGACGATGAAAAGATGGATCAATAACAGTTAATAAGAAACGATATTTTAAAAATGAAAATTCCTCCGAATTGGAACCAATCATACATCAATTGTCAAATTACAGCAAATTATATTTGCTATAAAACCAATATATAAATCGATGTAAGTTAGTTTCGCATAAAATTTCTTATTATAGATACTATCCTAACTCTGTTTTAACAACACTGGTAATTAATTACAAAATCACCAACAAAAATTCAAACTTACGCTGGGAAGCTCGTTTCTTGTGACGTAAAAAGTATCTTCTTGAAAGGAAACTTTCGAGTTTTAAGCAAGAAAATATAAACTTAGCATAAGTTTGGTAACAGATTATGAAAATTAATGCCTTGGCTTTTTATAGCTTCAAAAGGGGTTTTTGTGTAATAGAAATTTTCAAGAAGAAAACTATATTACATAGCATATTTTCTATATATTAATTATAAGTTTACACAAAGATTATGTCGAGAGAGTATAGTTAGTCACATACTTGCGCCTATCCTCAATTCATTCATATAAATATAATATTCTATATTTGAATTTTATCTCCTAGGTCAATTGTGAGAATACTGCCTCTTTAGCCCAGGGTCTATATTACTTAATTATGAGATGATGCAATCAAAGTTTGTAGACAGCCATTCCAATACTATACACTGATACATTTCATTTATTTGAAAAAAAGCCCACTACGTTATTTTTGCACTTAATATATAAAATATATCAATTATTATAAATATTATAGATGTGAAGTAAACATTCGTTTCAATGATCAAGAAAAAATTATAAGAACTTTGGTGAGAAATTTAAAAATAATATTAATCTCTAATTAGTTCCATCCATACTATTATAATATACAAAAACATAGTCCCCAACTATTATTTTGGCATTCAAGGGAGGTAGCTGTACTTAATAAAATGATAACATTTTCATTTATACAGTGATATATAATTTACTGACATAACGTAATTTGTCAGTTTAACGTAATTTGTCAGTAAAGGAAGGCAGAGGGCATGGTTTATTTTTTTTCTGGAATATTGAGTTTATCAAATATTAATTATGAGCGTTTAAATATACGAAGAATATTTATCAACAAGGGGATAATAAATTTTATACCTTCAATAAGATTATGATGATTTTTACTAATATCTTCAAATAACCTAATGGTAAGACACTCCGTTCCCCTTTTTCCGCCGAATTCGCCGAAATTCCGAATATGGAGGCATTGCGTGTTGAATGGCGTAACTCATGCCGCGCCAACACTAGAGTAACATGAAAATATAAATTAACGTATTTTGTAGTTTTCTTATAATAAAATTGTAATGAAGTGAAGAATAATTATATTGAAATATGCACATACGTGCACATTTATATATTGTAACGAGAAGTGAAAAAGTTGTTATATAGGAATATATTTCATACAGCAATTACATTTTTGGAGTTCTGTACCTTAAAGTAAAAAACGGAACAATTATTTTTATATCAATCACTCTAATCGTTTGTCAATACCAATTTTTATTTTACGCATCCTTAAACATCTCCTGGCCGCTAGGGCCAAAGAAAGATTTCATGTTAAATAGTGTAACCAAACATCTGATTATAATACGATATTCGGAAAGCCACACTATAAAAAAGGCAGACGGATATTTTTTATATAGGTATATTATCAATAACTTAACAAATTTTAGGAAACATTTTTAAATGGTTAATCCACACTTAAGAAAGAAAAATACTTATTTAGAGAATGTATAAAAATTTTAACGTAGCGGGACTCGAACCTGCGCCTCCAGGCTTTTCTAAATAAGTAACATTACACATTTCTAGTGCCTATAAACCTAATAAACTTATTTTTATGAGGAACAGTTACTTATTTATACTTGTATCAATAAGTGACAGTATGTGTCATAAGCTCATTCATAACTCGTATTGACCACGCGGGCGATGTATGTATATTTACGGCTAAAACCAATTCCAAAATTCATATAATTATACATAAGCATAGATTCTTTACGCTTTTTTTTCAGGTTCACGCTGTATCCCGCATATAGCGGGGTAGACAGATGGAACTTAGTGTTAACACACTCCGTCCTTCACTTTTCACCCAATTTTCGAGGCATAATGCATTGAGTGGCGGAACACAACGCTTTTTCCAGATACCAGAGCGAATAAATGATAATATTCATAAATAATAATTCATTTCCTCGAGTAGGGATGAAACTCCCGACCGTCGCGTTATAGTCACACGCTTGTGCCTCTGCGCCACGTCGGCCCCAACCCATTTTACACAGTTAAAGAATGATCATCATATTATCACTTTTAGTATAAAGTGATTTAAATACGCATCATAATGAATCTTTCCTAAGGAATGGGATGTTTTACTATGGTAAATGAAATAATACTATGGACGTCTAATTTTTCCATACATAAAATTATATCCGAAAGTCATTCCATTGCAACGTTATAGAATGATGTGCATTGAGCATTGCGTTAAGTGGCGGAACTTAACGCTGCGCTTTTCTTCGACAGCAGAGCGAAGAAAGGGAAATATAAATTTAAATAAATGTTTCATTTCCTCCAGTGGGAATCGAACCCACAGCCAGTCGCGTTTACATTCACATTTTGTCCCCTTGCGCCACGTAGGGCCTCAATTTTCAATATTAGTATGGATAACAGGAGTACAGACAGACGAGGTAAACCCAGTATGGGAATTCAGCCGAGATAATAGTAGGAAACAGTGAAATAATGAATCACTTATTAATTACTACAGGAAAATACTAAAATTTAAATTTATGTTCCTTCACATTGTAATTAATGTAACCGATTATTTTATAGTTGAAACATTCAATAAAGGATTATTATGTGTTACAATACCATAAAACAATAATATTATATTTATTTTCTTTTTAATATTTTTTTCTTATTAATATATATCTTTTATTTATTATATTATACATATATATTTAATAAGCTTCACGCTCAACGCCGCGCTTAGCCTCGACGTAAGATAGAAGAAAAATGGAAATATATATTTAAGTAAATAGTTATATTTAATAAGAATTCCCTTTAAATGTAAACTTGGATTGCAAGTCTCAGTCACCATCCTGAGCTTCTAATTTTGAAACGCGATGGATCCATGGCACCCATACGATAAATCCATAGATTACTAAACAGTTTCTTCTCTCAAATATGTATATACAATGTACACAAAATTACTAATAATAGAATTTAATAAATTAGTATGCCATTTTTTATAAAGATTTTTTTAGCTTCACGCTGTATTCCGCATGTAGCAGGATAAGTAGAGGGAACCTGCTGTTAAGACACTCCGCTCTCCACTTTCTGCCGATTTTTGAAAGCATTACGTGTTGAGTGACGAAACTTAGCGCCGCGCGAAGGGTGTCTTTACACTAGGTTCCCTCTGCCTACCCTGCTATGTTCGGGGTACGGTGCGATGCTGATTTAATTTGATAAAATATTTAACTATAAATCAGTCACTCACTGGTCAGTCTGTCTGTTTTATTTGCAAGAATTATCAGAAACTATAAGTTTTTTTAGTATTACTATATCTCGCACACAGCAGGGGGTAGGCAGAGGGAACCCACTGAGACACTGTTTTGCGTTCTCCCAATTCTGGGCGTGTTGAGTGACGGAACTCAACGCCGCGCTTTGCGTCAACACCAGGGCGAAGAAATGAAAATATTAAATATTTTATCCTCGAGTGAGAATTGAAGCCACAACCTGTCGCGTTTACAGTCATACGCTTGTGCCTTTACGACTGGCCTCCTAACTAACTAACCTACTAACTATAAAGTTCCTGTGATATTTACGGACGGTTAATGATCTTATATCCTAGATTATACCCAGTAAATCTACATTAATTGATTCATCATCATATCTGATAAAACATATTGGTGTGACAGTCAAATCTGTGATTCAATTAAATTTTAAACTGCAATATTTTCACAATACAATTTTTGGTGGAGTGTGCTGTAAGCTCCTTTCAGAGGATTTATTTTAGTTGACAATAGTAAAGATTTTAATAAAAACGTTAACTATAACATTATCAATATCTGAGGTATGGTGTACTATATATAGATCTATTTTTTAAGTGTTATTCGTTTATCTGACATCAGATAACGTATATAGTAAACTACAGGACTTAGGATGTTGAATTTTGGCATGTATGTATGTAAATTAAAGCTAATAAAATTAAAAAAGAAATCTCAGCACTAAAAGATTTCTTGACATTTCTAACGGAACGTTAAAAACGGGATTTTGCATGTTTCAACTTCAATTGATCTTTCTTTAGTGCTAAGTTACAATTAAGCGACTAAAATATAAGATTATGTACTTAATTGAATTATTCAAATATTTATTTATTTTAGACAGTTTCACGATGTACCCCGCACACAGCATCCTGCTGTGGCAGAGGCATAGGGAATCTAGTAGTAGTGTTAAGACACTCCGTTCCCCAATTTCTGGCATCAGAGCGAAGAAATGGAAATATAAATTTAAATAAATATTTCATATCCTCGAGTGGGGATCGAACCCACAACCAGTTGATTTTGCAGTCACACTTTGTGCCTCTGCGCCACGACTGGCCTCTTGGCCTTATTCAAACATATAAATAATATACCTTTACCGATACAAAATTCCAAACATGCACTAATGTGAATCACAATTAGGTTTTTCAATAACGTTTTGCTATGTGTATTTTATTACATAATTCATTTAAGTTTCTCTATTATACTTACCAACAGTTACAGAATATAAATTACGATGATTTACAAAGTTAGCTTGTTATTTTTTTATCAGCTTCACGCTGTATCCCGCACATAGCAGGGTAAACAGTAGGTAGCTAATGTTAAGACACTCCGTTCACCACTTTCTGCGGAATTTGGGAAGTATTGCGTGTTGAGTGGCGGAACTCAACGCCGCTCTTTGCCTCGACACCAGAGTGAAGAAATGGAAATATAAATTTAAATAAATATTTCGTTTCCTCGAGTATGAGTCCGAATCCACAATCGTCGCGTTACAGTCAAACCCTTGTGCCCCTGGGCCACGACGGCCTCAAGCTACTTACTAGCTTGAGCCGAGCCGAGCTAGCTAGCTAGCTAAACTACTAACTTGTTATTCAAAACCTAAAACAATGAAAACCGATCCTTTTATACATAAAAAATGTTTGATGGACACCGCAACAAAGCTTGAGAGGAGAAATAACCATACATAAAAACAATCCCACAAACAGAACTTATTTCGAACTTGCAATCCCCGTGTCAACGGAGACATGTCTAAGGCAAACTGATAGCTAAATATATAAAATATATTAATTGATACAAACAATCATCTTCATATACATTAAAGTAAAGAAAACTTCGTTATATGCAAGACTATTCTCCACTTTCAATCTATTTCGAGCCGTATAGTAGTCAACTTCGCGCTGTATCTATTTAGACTGGAGAAACTGTTCCACGAGAAATTGCACTTTGTAAGTTCCAAACTATGGTATACTCCTTTTCTACAAGCATATGTGTACACTTAGGAAAGAAAAATACTTATCTAGAAAACGTATAATAATTTGAAAGTAGCAGGACTCGAACCCGCGCCTCCTGGAAACCGACCAGGAGGAATTGGTATGGAGTATGTGTTTAGATGTCTCTGACGGTGTTAAATACACCACAAAGAAAGTGATTGCAGTATCTGGTCGTAGTATTAACCTTTTTTAAGATTAAACCATGTTTTAAATTATTTTATAATTGCTGGATGTTATAATAATTAAATAAATTTATGTTATAATTATAATTATTATTAATTAATTATTTCATATCGAATTAAACATATATTTTTTAATTTCTCTAACGCGACGGTTGTCGGGTTCGATCACCACTGAGGGGAATGAATTATTATTTATCAATATTTTAATTTCTTCGCTCTGGCACCAAGGGAAACGCACAAGGCGTTGAGTTCCGCCACTTAAAGAAACGTTTGAATATAGAAATATCGGGGAATTACATATTTCATTTTATCGCTCTGGTGAAAAGTCAAAGCGCAGCGTTGAGTTCCGCCTCTCAATACGCAATGCCTCGAAAAATCTAACGGAAAGTGGGGAACGGAGTGTCTAAACGCTATATTCCTCTGCCTACCCTGCTGTATTTTACTTATTTTTTACTTATCTTACTATTACGGAAAAAAAAATTCTTAAACTCTCCTTCATATGAACTTTGATAGAATTCTATAGTTATATACCCAATAAGATAAATGCCTAAAAAGGTCCTTTATAGCACTCAGCTTCATAATTTCATTAGCATTGGAGAATAGGCAATGTAAATATACGACGGCGTTATTGTCTTTTAGTATTAATTTACGTTTTACCTAAATACTATATAACAATACAAAGAAACAGTAACGTTGTGTACGTTGATGTTCATGAATATTACAATAAATGGAAAATTCCACAAAGTAGTTTCGATATATTTAAAATATTTTTTATATTATATATATCAACATATTAAATAAAAAAAGTAATCGTATTTGTTTGGCATTTTTAAAGTATTATCTCATTCTTAGAGGAAAATCGTTTTTTTAGAAAATGAAATGCATAAAGATATTAACATAGCGAGGTTTGAACCCGCGCCTCTTGTTAACCGTCTAACGGATGGTACTGCTTAGATGATTTCAAAAAGGCACGGTTTCGTTTTCTAAAAAATATGTCATTCATCAACGAGTGTAACTAAGAGTTGTGTATGATACATGACTATTGACTGATTCTAAGTGCCCAAGGTAATTCTGATCATAGTAGAAGTGTCCATACAACACAATTTTTTTTCTGTTTCACATTGTATCCCGCATGTTGCAGCAGTTGCTAGGCAGAAGGATCCCAGTGTTAAGACACTCCGTTCCCCACTTTCCACCAAAAAGGAGGCATTTCTGGAGACATTGCTTATTGGGGGGCGGAACTGAAATACGCGTTTTGCTTCGACACCAGAGCGAAGAAATGAAAATATTAAATATTTCATTTCCCCGAGTGAGAAGCGAACCCACAAACTGTCAAGTTTACAGCCCCTACGCCACAAACTTGGTCATTAAATTAACGTATCCAACCGAACAAACTTATTAATTTTATAACATAAGTATAGATTTTAGTAACAAAGTAGTTAGTACCAAATCTTGTACATAGTGCATACACCTTACAAAAGTAACGTTTACATCAGGTATATCTCGATGCCGCTGGAAAATGTGGGAGAACCATTTTAGCAAGCGTCAACTGATTGTCGAAGAGTCCAGCCGGACTGCAGTTGTAGGGATTTGCATATAAAATGAAGTAGTTTGTTACTGAACCATTGGGGTAAGTAGTTTGTATTTTATATGATAAGTTTAGATTCAATTCTGACTACGTTACCATGTATTTTTATGTGGAATAGCTAGGTATTGATTTTTGAAGCAACTTTAAAGCCAACAAATTTTTCAATGTTCTGTAAAAACTTGACTATTATCAATCTCGTTATTGATAATAGTCAAGTTTTTACAGAAAGATTTCCTTCATGAGTTCATTGTGGCATTGGAAATGTGCTCAACGGATATACTGGAAATGCCACAGGCCCGTAAATCGCTCTCAAATCTAAGATCGATCTTAAGATGCCGTTTTAACATTAATAGGTATATAATTTATAAATGAAAACGGCATCTCAAATTCGATCTTAGACTTAAGAGCGGTACATATAAATAAGGGCTTTTAAAACTGGCTTGATCTTAGGTAATTTATAATTGATCCAGGCAAAGAAGTAACTGACATTCACAAGAAATCTGCAACCTAATAAAAATCTGTGACTAACATTTTTACTTTCATCCAATTCCTACTCACTTTGAACGGCGAAATTGATTTTAACTTTGGTAAAAAAGTCCACTGTACAGCGAAATTTGAAAATTTGCGACGTAAGCTTGGAAATTGGTTTGAAAATTGAGTTTTATTTTTTGAGGCATACAAGCTTGTAAAAACTGACTAAAGTCTTAGTAATAGTAACATCGGCGTTACAGGAATCCGAATTATTGTTATTAATAACTATTAATAATTATTATTACTTCGCTTACAGTTACAATATTCATATATTTTTTTGCTTTATGGATCATCTCATAATGGTGGACATAGAGATTTTAGTGCTCTTTTAGAATAAGTTTCCTTTTTTCACTTTCCGCCTTAATTTGAGACATGGTGTTGTCTTATCAAAACAGGAAAGTGAAAAAAAATCATTCCTACAAGCGGGATTCGAATACACAATTGCCGCGTTTACAGTCAGACGAAGTGCCATTGCGCTACGACGGCCTTAAAAAACTTAATTACTTATAATATCGCAAGTGATGCTAAAAACATAAATAAGTTGTAACAAGCGTATAAGAATTCCGATGTAGCCTGATGAGAACATATGGCTTAGTGGTCCGAGCACTTGGATGGTTTCCAAGAGGCGCGGGTTGAAATTCCTTCTCTTAATAAATATTTTCCTTTCCTAGGTTATGTATAACACGTTTCAATTGTATTACTTATAAATAAATAACTAGTGCACATATAATAGTAACTAAAGTAGAACTAAATCTACACTTATTACACAACGACAGACTACCTACCTACAGCGTTAAAGACAAAATTATAATAAAATATTTCATTCTATACGCAAACACCCAGTCTGGGCGGACTCTGACAAACAGTTGACACTTACTAAAATGGCTCTATCTCATTTTCAAGCACCATTGAGTTGTAAATCGATATGGACGCTACTCTTATAAGGTGTGTGTACACGATTTATTTGTTTTTAGCTTCACGCTATATCCCGCACATATCAGGGTAGGCTTGGAGAAGGGGAAGAGATTGGGAACCTAATGTTAATACACCCCGTTCCCATTAAGGCAGTCCCCAGGTTGCTATTAAGACAGGCATTGCGTGTTATTGGCCGAAACTCAGCGGCGGAAAATAGAGAACGGAGTGTTTCAACACTAGGGTCCCTCCGGCAATTTTTTTGTCAAAAGCAGTATAAACCTAACCTAATAATAATATTTTTATATGTTTTTCTAGCTCTACTTTTATTATCACTTACACAAATACAAACCTCAGTCTAAGCATCGCGAACAGTATGTGACAAAATTTTACAAGTTTATTATAGAATCTTAATAACATTTTGAATTTTTTTTTTTTTTAATAAATCTCATCGCTTTTAACGAACGATAAATAAAAAACAAAGACACTCAAAACCCCAAAAAAAAAAATTATACGTTACAAATTAATCGTTTTTTTTTTAATATAGGTACTCTTATACACTACGGTACACCTGTCAACAATGTCTAAACAATATTTTAAAATATCTCCCAAACAAACAAAACTACGAAATTTATCTCAACCAAAGACGATATTAAGTGCGCATCAGACAACACACTTTTATTATCGTGACAGCAAAAAATCCATATAATCATATCATAAATATGCAATAGGCGTTCAAACATGATACGTGTGGTGACTGCTTAACTCTCCATCTTGATTTAGTCAACAAAGACCATTGAAACAATCGATTTTGAACTATATACTATTGAAATAAAGTTAACATTTCATTGTATAACTTAGCATGTCTTTAACAAATAAATCGCCTTTTATTTCGTCAAGGCAGTTTGCGAATTAGCAATAAAAACTAACACTAGGTTGTTAATATAGAGAGAACTAAGTACAAGGACTTTTTCATTATATGAGTGATATCAGAAAATTTTCACCTAAATGATGTATTGATTTTCATCTTTGTATTCACGCTTATTTCAGGGGATTGGTATAATTTAATTTGTGAAGAAACTTGCATATGAATGAATACTAGACAGTATTCATTCACATGTAAGTTTCGTACGTAACACATCTAGGACGGAGGGACGTGCCGGACTCTTACCGGCTAAAACCACCCCGGTGTCTCCTCGCAAATGATCGGGGCCGATGGAGTCCACATTCATCCGCAGCCCCTCACTAGTGCTGGCCAGGTCTGTCCAGGCCTCGTCTCCTGCACAGGTTAGCGAGGGGTTGAGCTAATTCGTGCATATTAAAGTACTGCTTCCCCAAGTCACAACATTGAAAAAGAAAATTTAATAATAAACAGGGCAAAGAAACAAGTTACTTGTGATTAACTATTCAATTTGAAATCAAATATTTAAAATTAGCATTTAAAGCTGCATAAAATGGCCACTTGGTGTATGAAAACATCAGATTATTATTGATTTTACTAATCTATTTGACAGTAAACCAATCAAAACCCAGCCATTGTTGATTGGAATATCTACACCATTTTAATCATGATAGTTAATTAAAATTTGAATGCAATTAAGCGAGCCCTCTACATCTAACATACAATATTGCACTTATTTGCAGACTTCAATACATATTTTTTTACATCACATTAAACATATCAGAATCTGTTATATAAGTTGTGGCTGAAGAGTATTTACGAAGTAAATGTATAGCCATTTTGATGAATATATATAAAGATAAGTACAGTCCGCGAGGTGTAAGCAGAACTTTGCATTTGTGTGAGCTGCTGCTGCTGCTGCTGCTTGAGCTAAACCAGTTCATAATAGTTTTTGACAAATATCCTATATTTCTTCTTGTAAAGCGATATAATAGAGCGTAAATAAGTGAATGTTTGATTCTTAACATATTTTTTTTGAGTTTGATTCATTAAAAGTGAAAAATGGCACTATCGCTGTACAAGACTGAAAAAGTACGTGCAGTAAAAAAAAGCAATAAAAAAATCTCTGTTCTTGATGATTACAGAAAAAAATATATAATAATACAAATAACACACCACGTGAGAGTAAAAATTATTAAAATTATTAATTAATATATATTTTTTATGTTTAAATGTTTTTTATTGATTTCTAATAAACTATATTATTAAAAGTTTTTTTCTAAGTCTATTTTTATAATAATTTAAACAAATGCAAAGCTCAGCCTCGTGACACTACTATTTATTTAATTTAAGACACTCAGACCACTGACTTACTTTTCGATTTTGTATTTAAATATTAGTTTTTATACACAACCAGCAGTAGGAATATAATCAAAATCATTTCATTAGAATTTAAATTCAATACTTTTAACTTTTAATAGGATTTGAACCTCATAATATTCAAAACTATTCTCTAAACTGATAGCATCTAAAGCGTAAGTAGTTTTAAAAGCTTCAAGTAAGTGCCTTCACAGGCCTTATTAGGTAGAGGTGAAATACACCTGCGACGAAATTATGCTATATGTGAACGTATACGACCGAAGAGCATTCTCAAAGGCACTCCTTAGAAAAGCCATATAATGTCAAACGTGGATTTTATACTTAGGTGTAAAATATATTGTAGTATGTGGGTATATACATAAGGCCAGTCGTGGCGCAGGGGTACAAAATATGACTGTAAAATCGACTAGTTGTGGGTTCGATCCCCACTCGAGGAAATGAAGTATTTATTTGCATTTATATTTTCATTTCTTCGCTCTGTAGAGGCAAAGCGCAGCCTTGAGTTCCGCCACTCAACACGCAATGCCTCTAGAATTCGGCGGAAAGTGGGAAACTGAGTGTCTTAACACTAGGTTCCCTCTGCCTTCCCTGCTGAGTGCGGGGTACAGCGTGAAGCTGATAAAAAATATGAGTATACTGCGTAATAGCGATATAATAGTAACTTTTACGTAAAGGTGATTGTTGTGGGTTCGATTCTTACTCGGAAGAGTGCTGACTTGAAATATATGTATACATTCGTTTTCTCCTTCAGGTTTGGCAAAATGTGATTTTGTGTCTCATCATACAATCTATTATATTTTATCAGTATGACCACAACATTTGTTTAAAATGAATGAAAATGTGAATAGTGCGTAAAATGAGAATGTTTGTATGAGAATAAAATATTTAAAAAATTACAATGAAGCCGTCTTAGCGAAGCGGAACATCGTCTAATTATAAGCGGATCGGTTGTGGGTTCGATTACCACTTAGGACAATGAACTATTTTCATTTCCTCGCTCTGGTAACAACGGAAAGCGAGGCATTTAGTTCCACCATTCAATACGCATCGTGACACTAGTTATTGAAGTTTAATATTAATTAATATTAATCTTCAATAAATATCCGAGATAGATATTAATAACTTATTGAATTTACGCAACTCTGCGGTTGCTGGTATATGGATAAAATGTTAATATGATGAAAAACAATATAAACATGAGGCCAGCATATCATATGGTAAAATGTAGCATATGGTAAAATGCTACTGCTAGATCTGTCTGTAAACACGGTTGTAGGTTCACTCATAAGAACGATTATTGGAATTTTAACTTCCTGGTCACTTGTCACCTCCTGGAAACCGACCAGGCGCTCTGACCACTGAGCCATATGGTCGGGTTCCAGGAGGCGCGGGTTCGAGTCCCCCTATGTTAAAATTTTATATCTTTTCTAAATAAGTTTGTTACTGACAATTTTATGTCAGTAACAGATTGTCTTTTTCAAGACATCAAAAATTGAAGTTGACCTTTCTTGTTTATTTTAGTAGAGGTCACAGGATCGTTTCACGCCAATCAAAAACTTGCCCATACCATATTTGGAGAATGCAAAAAAAAGTTGATGGCCCAACATTTGTAATTAACTTAATGCCTTAAGACAATATAATAAGGAATTGATTAATAAAAATAATAATAATGTGATTTTATGTCTTTAAATTTTCTCCAGTCGTATTTGTCTATATCAGGTATATTTTTAAATAAAAAAAATTAATAACTTCTGTGTAAGTTTTCAGTTAAAAAAAAAGTTAATTACAATACATTTTCCCATTGGAACTGAGCTACGATATTGTTATAGGTTATTAATATATTTATACATTAATATTTCGTCATTTCATACTTAAATGGAAACGAATAACAACGTGTTAAACCTGTATGATATTAATTGCGTTTGTTTAATAAAAATGTTTATGATTAATAAATTTTCTTGATTGTTCAATTCTATAAAATAAATCTATTTTCTATATCTATATTAACATAATAAAGCGGAAGAGTTTGTTTGTTCCTTTGTTAAACGCTAAGATCATTGAATCTACGGGCTACCGACTACTTTTAGTTTTTTTTTTTTGTTTTGTATGAAAGCTACCTGTGTTCTTTAGGGGTGCTATAGGCTATTTGTATAACATTACGATGTACAGGTTAGTTAGCCTTTATTAACGAAATGGTAATAATCAACGCCATCGAATTGCTTTAAGCGCGTGCGCTGCAGAAATAACTAAAATATATGTCAGTATATTGTATGATAAAAAATTTCTTTTTACCAAAAAAATATTGAAAATTGCAAGGTGATATTTTACCGTTTTTTTATTCGACATGGATGTTGAAACTTACGAACGAATATTATTCCATCATCAAGGAAATTTTAATGAACACAAACTTTGGCTTTTATAGTCTGTAATTTTGACGTATACTTTTCGAGAAAATATAAAATTAATATAATTCTCCGCTGCTTACGGCCGCAAGCCGATTTTTTGCCGATTGGCGCACTGCCGCAGGTGACATCCTCCAACGTAGTACTTGCATTTTCTCAGAATTATGAAAACAAGTTGTTGATGATTGAATGTATCAATCTGTTGGCAAGTGCAGCATAATAAAAGTGTTATATGCGGTATATACGGGCGAAGCCGCGAGTGGGTCCGCTAGTAGAATATATAATTAAAATTACCCACATATCAAAAAGAAACTTTGTAGGTCCTAATCAATTTCTCGTACACTAGAAAAAGATTCGAGCCAAGCTGAGCGAACATGATATCTGTATAAACAAGTGATTTTTTTTACAGGCACAGATACAGGCTATATCCTGCGTAACAATGAAGGCGGAAAGACTCTAGTGATAAGACACTTTATTCCCTAGTATCCGCATAATTTTCGAAAAATAGCGTGTTGATAGATCTCAACGTTGTGTTTTTCCGTTGCCTTGTCTTTTTACCAGAGTGAAGAAATGAAAACAAATCATTCCATCGAGTGGGAACCAATTCACAATTGTCACGTTTACAATCAGACGCGGTGCCGCTGCGCCACGACAGCTTCAGTTGTTAAAAAACTTATAATTAAAACATGTAAATTATTCAAAATGAAAGGCATAAAAAATATATATTTAAGTATATATTTTGGGATTTTTATTTTCAGACCTCAGCTGTTTTAGTTTTGAAGGTCATGTATTATGGGTATACTACAACAGGTTTTGCTGCTTTTAGTATTTTTTTAAAAATTTTCTTTTCGATAAATATGTAGACATAGTTATTTTTAAATTTATTTAAATATTTTACTTATATTGGCCTTATCGCAGTTAAATTTATTTAATGTATAAAAAAAATGTTCCTAGCGTAAAACATACTGTAAATATAGCTGAATGCGTATCAGTCGCATGCAGGCCAGTGGCGCAGGGGCACAAAGTGTGACTGTAAAATCGATTATGGGTTCGATCCCCGCTCGAAGAAATGCAATATTTAGTTACATTTATATTATTACATTTATATTCATTTCTTCGCTCTGATGTCGAGGCAAAGCGCGGCGTTGAGTTCCACCACTAAACATGCAATTCCTCCAGAACTCGGTGGAAAGTGTGGAATGGAGTGTCTTAACACTAGGTTCCCTCTGCCTACCCTGGTATGTACGGTATACAGTGTGAAGCTGATTTTTTAATTATAATTCAGTTATATTTTTTGCTAATCATGGCACAAGTATTTGACTGTAGTAAACGAGTATGAAGTGCGTGACTGTAGTAAACGACTGTAGTAGCGAATGGTTGTGGGTTTGATCTCCATTTGAGGAAATAAAATATTTATTTAAATTTATATTATCGTTTCTTCCCTCTGGTGTCGAGGCAAAGCAAAGCAGCGTTGAATTGCGGAAAATTACGAACGGAGTGTCTTAACACCAGGTTCCCTCTGCCTATCCTGCTGTGTGCGGGATACAGCGTGAAACCGAAAAAATAATATTTATTTTTCCGAGTTACATTATTCTGAATGTTGTTTCTCGGTTTAACGGTAAGTCTCGTTTAATTAATTATTTTTATACAGCTAATCTTCAACTTAATCCTATTAAATAACCCTTAAACCCTTTATAATTATTATTATTGCAATTATGTGAAAATATTGTAACGATACGGTTTTAACAACGTAGTATACAATTTTATATATTCGACAAAAAATATAAGTGCGGCGTTAAATTCCACCACTCTACACACTGTCTTAAAAACTGCGCACAGTGGGGATCGGAGTGTCTTAACACTATATTCTCTCTGCCTACCTTGCTAAATGCATAATATAACGCAAAGCTAAAAAAAACTACAAAAAATAATATTCTAGACGATCAAAATGCTGCTGCAATAGTGGAGTAAGCAATAAGAAAGCCTATTTAGTTCTCCTTTCATGAAATTTACACAACAAACAAATGCAAGCATTTTATTTAACCAATGAATCCAACGAAATGAAAGCCTAGCATTAAAGTATTCAATTCTCCACTTTCTGTAACTTTCAAGATATTGAGTAGTGGAGCTCAACGCTGCGCTTTGTGTAACAAAGCGGGGAAATTTAAATAAATTAAATCCCCTGAGTGGGACTCGAACTAGCAACGGTCGCGCTTATAGTATCGATTTATAAAGTTGTAAATTTCGAACAAAAGTGACCTCACTATTTTGCAAAAAACATAATAAAATGATTCTAAGATTCTATCATTGTCGTTAATCGTATTTAAGAACTACTATTAAATACTTAATGCTATTTAGTTATTGTGTTTTAATAGGTTTTTCTGTTTCGTAATGTTTACAAACTGAGATGTTTGTGGTAAGCATTTGTATTGTTGTCGCATCGCCTTTTACCGATGATAGCGGTAAAACTATAAATTTTATTATTATAGAACACAGAAGATACTAAGCAAAGCATTTAGTATATAAAAGGCAGAAGTTCAAATACGTATATTATAATATTTTGTTAATATTCATAACTATGTATATATAATGTTTGTTATCCAAAAACATTTATATAATTAATATATAATTATTTTTTATTCCTATATCTTCTTGAAGAATTTAAATTTAGAATTTCCATGAAGAATTTAAATTTAGAATTTCCATAAAGGCACAAAATTTTATTGAAAAATGTTTTATTTTGACGCTTATAAATATTTATTATTTTTCTTTATTATCATAAAACACAATATTTTAATTATTAACAAATTAATATATTCCTTTTAAGCATTCTAACTTATAATCCTGTTATCTGATACTTCAAATTGAAACGCTAAAAGGCTTTCTCTAACAACATTAGCAGTCGTCGACTGGATTCGATTAAAATGTAACCGTATATAACCAATGTATGTAATATCTACATATAAAACATATACAGGGGTCACCCAGTCAATTACATAATAGAAATTCAATCGTTTAATATAATAGTATTACTTACTTTCTGAAAACTAAGCTCGATAACACCGTTCTTTTGATAACTGCTACGAAAAAAAGAAAGGTCACATGTGTCAAAGCAAAACACTATGGTAAAAATACGATTTCACACACGATTTTATTGAAGAATTTGCGTTTTTCACGTATAAATATTTAATGGGATTGACGAACGTATATCCTCTTTGATAGTTGATTGGTAACTGAAGCCTAGGACCGGGTTTTCCCCCCCGCGCCGCGCTTCCCGCCCAGGCAAAGTGACAGAGATTAGGCGATGTAGGCCAAGTGCAGACATGCCACGGCCTTTATGTTAACTGAGCACATCCTTTTCTTAAGAATTGTTTGGTTATTCGTTTAATTTTGTTGTTATAGTGTTATGTTGACTCAATATTGTTGAGTTGTAATTTTTTATTTTTGCTGTGCTATTTACTGCTACCCGTGTATATATTTTTATGTAAAAGATAATGTAAAGACCTAAGAGATTTAATATTTTGTATGTAGGAATGAAAAAACTTAACGAAAAAATGAATGATAACAACATAACAATTATAATAACATGAAGTATTATATTAACTCCTTTAGGTGTATGAAGGTGTCTCTATCACCTTCCATATTTAAAATATAAATATAATTGCATTTATATCACTTTTCACAATACTAGTAATGACTTTGAAACATTTTTTTTTCTTAATGTCATTTATTAAAAATACAAATTAATATATAATAGAAGTTATAAAAACAAAACATTACAATTACCATTATTACCAAAAACTTACAAAAAAATAAAATAAAAACCGGAGGCTTTGTCCTCCAAAACGTCGTTTCTGAAACGAATATAATCTTTGCGCAACCCGGCGACTCCCCACTGTTTTTGATCAGGCTTAAAAGTATGTTTCATTCATGAAACAATTAGCTTCAGGCGCTTATGCCCATACATTTTTCTGGTTTTTTTTTAGAAAAATCTCTTGAAAGTATTATAGTTAGCGAAAATATCTGATGAATTTTTCATAACAATCTGTGGAAATGTCAAAACTTTCTGTTTTACGGAAAAAATAATAAATAACGTTATTAAAAGCAGAATTTCTTTAACTGTATTTTTACTTCTTTTTATTTTTTTTGAGCTTCACGCTGTATCCCGAGTAGGCAGAGGGAATCTAGTATTAAGACATTCCTTTCCCTAATTTCCGATATTTTGACAAATTATTATGAAAAATTCATAATGATTTGTTTGATTGTCAAAGCCTGTTTAACTGAAAATATGTTTTTTGTTTATGATATTACTTTAAGACTTTGATATTGAGAAAATAAATTATTACAAATCTTGTGCTATAGATATATTTTTTACAGTATTAATACTTTTATAGTATTAATAATATTTTTTTTTTAAGAAAAATCTCTTGAAAATATTATTTAACAAATTAAACTTAATAAAAAAGAGTAGCGCTCTTTTCAGTTGCTTTTATTGCTTGTATTCTAATGTTTTTTTTGATTAAAAAATGCTGAAAAATTATAGTTATGGAAAAAATCTGACGAATTTTTCATAACATTTATGAAAATATCAAAGCTTTCTGTTTAACTCAGTAATTGTGAGATTAGATATGTACTTAATGTATATATGAAATAAATATTATTATATTGTATTTTTTCTACTTCAAGCATTAGGAAATAAATTATTACATATCCTTTGCTATATTTTTTTTTTGTTAATAATGTTATGATTAAAGTTCTTTAATTTTCACGATTATTACACATTTACTTAAAACTTTTAAAACCTTAAATATACGCGATTAATCCGGTTAAAATAGTTTCATTATTTTTTGTTATGATTATTAATTTATTTTCATAAATCATATCTTAGTAGTCGCTTTGTCCCCATTACAACACTTCCGCTTCCCACTTTCTTAGAATTCTCTAGGCATTGCGTGTTGAGTGGTAGAACTAAATCCCGCGCTTTGCAGAATTACCAAAGCAAAAAAATTAAGAATTAAATATTTCATTCCCCCGAGTGAGAATCGAACACACAGCTGTCGCGCGTACAGTCGTTCGCTAGTGCGCCTTCGCCACGACATCCTCATTTTTAGGGCTCCATAACTCAAAAGGTAGTAACGAAATTCTTATAAGATCACTTTGTTGTCTGTCTGTCATTTCATTACATAAAAAAAAAATCTTTACAAATTTATATTTGTAGTTCATTCCAAATTGAATTTGTCAACTTTTATAAGTTGTAACTCCCGTTGACCCAGAATTCCGAAATTAGTACGGAATCCTCGGTGGACGAGTCCGACTCGCACTTAACCGTTTTTAATATTGATATATTAAAAAAATCTTGTTACATATAAACACTCGTAGATGACTAGACTACATGAGATAATATGAGATAATGCGTTATCATTATTGACACTCGTGTTGGCAGCACCTAGTACCAACTTAGTGCTTGGTACATGCCTAGGTATTATTTTATTAAAATAAATTTAATCAAATGAAATCCACTTCTATATACCGTACACAGGAGGGTAGGCAGAGGGAACCTAATGTTAAGGTACTCTGTTTTCCAATTTCCGCGGAATTTTGGAGACATACATAATTTTATATATTGACTAGAGGCCGCCCGCGACTTCGTCCACGTGGAAACCCTATGATAACGTAGCAAT
>DWAO01001354.1:0-19322 GCA_018230605.1 Heliconius congener
AACCCACAACCAGTCGGTTTTACCGTCACACTTTGTGCCGCTGCGCCACGACTGGATTCCTTTATTATTTAAGACAGTAAATATTACGTAACTGAAACAATATTACGTAAAACAAATATTTTGAAAGTTCTATAACAGAAACTAAACAATAGTACAAGCAAAAGTTAATAAAGTAAACGTATGCTTTGAAAAGTAAATATAAATAAATAGTGGGCGCGCGCAGCTTCGCCAGCAACGGTTACGGCTGTGCGTGCGTCTTACCTCAGTCAGTTAGGGACGTGTCCTTTTATATATATGTATAGATATATAAGGTACACAAAAAAGACTATCTTACAGCAAAGACGAGGGTCGTAGAATCCAGCTGCGCTTTTTATGTTGGCAGGTAAAAGCGCAACGTTCGCTCCGCATGATAATGATTTTTTTTGTCTCTAGACCAAGAATTTTTTTGCGTATTTATACTTTTGAAAAATGCGTTCAATAGGGTTGTATAAGAAGATATTAGATATATCATACGGGCCCAATGTGAACTAAAGTCTCACCTTAGAAATCAATCAGTGCATGTGGGGAGTAGGATCTAAAACTAAACTAAATATGTATTTTTGTTTCGTAAGTGGTAAAAATGTAAAATATAAATTATACATTTTTTCTGTTTATAGCTTATCAAATTCTAACAAATAAATTTAGATACTGCGTAAAATTCTGTCGCTCAACACGCATTGTATTGAATTGGGACGGAAAGTGCTTGAGTGTCTTGGACGTTAATAATAGCTATGAGCTCAAATACAGATATAAATATTACTTACACATAGGCATTTCCTAATGTACATTATATTTTAATTGAACACTAAAAGAGATAATTAAAGTAATTACATTTTCAATTGATTAAGAAAATGCGTGACGACGAATTTGCAAGGGAAAATTTTATAATGGAATTTATCATACGTTATTATACGTATTATACGTATATTGATAATAATATAATAACTCACTTTAGAAACATTAATGAAACGCTTACAAATTTAATATTATGTTCTCAGTCGTCTCGCCCTTTGATAATTTTGTAATATTTAGGGCGTCTTAATAGAGGCGACAAGAATGCTGTGAGGCATTTTAAAGTGATTGTAACTGATGGAAGTTTTAGTTAAAAGCCTACATTTTAGTACAAATTTAGTGAATGAACTCTCCATTTTCCATTTATAGAGCGAAGATCTGTAAAATAAAGATGTTGTTTACAAACAGATTCAAACTGATTACTGACATCAATTACAGTAGTTTTAAAAGTTAAGTAAGAATTATCATTCTTTATAGATGTGAAACATCTACATATAGGTGCAGTTATCAACCGGATCTATATGTAGTAGAGTGCACGGTGTGGCGACGGGTCAACATACTATACAAGGGTATATACTTATATACGTTGTGGCAACTTGAAATTAATATAGATTTTGTATATTAAATGTAAATAAATATTTATTAAATGAAGTCACCATTTTCTATTACAAAATCGTAATATTTCTTTTTTTCATTATGCTATATTGAGTTCCTGTAATAATATTGCCTTTTATGCATATTACTTGTATGAACATGATGTTTCACATCTACCAGGTGTCTCGTGTGATGAAACATAGTTAAAATACTCTGTTATTTATAATTAAATATCTAGTAACATTTGCTCCGTCGAGACAAATCGAGTGTAGAATAACACTTTTAAAATTTTCCCTCAATTTTCACTTCAAATTGAGAACAGGCCGGAGCAAATCTGAGCCTATATAATGTGTGCTATACTGAGTCTGCATAATAAAGGTAAAAAAAATCTGGGAAAAGGAAAACTGGTGGTAGGAGAAAGTCACGGCTGAGGAATATCAAGGAATGGAATTAAAAACGCCGCAGATATACTTGAACGGACCAGGGACAGGACTAAATATGCGAATTTGTCTGCCAACCTTCACCAGTTGGAGAGGCACTATAAGAAGAAGAAGAAGAAGAAGAAGAAGAATATATTGACTCTGTTGTATTTTCGTCACATACACAGCTCGAGGAATCTTTCAATTTGAAACTCTGCCATAACCCCTCAACAGTCGCACCTGTAACTGTATAAATTTCATCGTCCGTACTATTTTGTAGGCCAGATATCGATCTGTTAAAGTATCATGGAAGGCAACTAGAGTTAAGATAACTTCGTTCCCAATGCACTACATCATTTTTGAGTGATTCAGCGTATTGAGTGCCGGAATTCAGCAATGTGCTTTTGTTTTCTTACCAAAACGTGAAAAATAATACATACCCCCTACCTAACGGTATACATATAGTCTACGTCATATAAATTAATTCAAGCAATCCTTGTGCAGAATCTTTAATTTCATAAATACCTCTAAGCATAATTTCAAAGGATCCTCGATAACTAAGCTTTCAATGTTAAATGAAAATACAAGGGGATTAAACGTGATTAGTTTCAAATTCATTTGGAGCTATTTACTTATCGCTAAAAGATGACAAAGATCTAAGTATTTGTAAAAGCGTTTTAATAAATATTTTAGTAAAATTATTGAACGATTTTTTATTAATAAAGATTTTATTTATTCCGCTCTTTTATTAAGTCATGCTGTTAAGTACGTAATAAAATCTAATTCTTTTATCATCATCAAACTTGATGAGGGTCAATACAATAGTACGATACCGCCGACTTGTTCTGGTGATGAAATTGAAAAGTGTTGAAAGAAACCTTGAGTTTAGAGAAACCGTAGTGCTTCGTTAGATCCATACATTGATATGTTCTGTTTATTTTTCCTGGTGACGGGTCCTTATAAAATTGGAAGATTGCTGATAAAACTACGCCTGTTTCAAGTTTTGTTTTTTGCGTCATACTGTATTCCGCATATATCAGGGTAAGCAGAGGGAACATAATATGAAGACACTTCCTTTGCTATTTTTCGCCAAATTATTGAGGCATTGCATGTGTGTGAATAGCGGGACTTCACGACGCACTTCGATTTGTGGACAAGAGAAAATGAAATTTTAAATATTTTTTCCGAGTGGGAATCGAACCCACAACCTTCATGCTTATGGTCACACACTTATGCTACTGACAACGACGAATTCTTTAAACGAATAAATTATTTTAACAGAATGGACAGACAACTATATCACACAGTTCATGTACAGCATACATATATTAACAGTCCTATACACTTTCTAACGAACTTAGGATATATCTAACTAAATATATTATAGCTGGAATTTTCTTAGCCCAAAAACATGAAATATTGCAAAATGTTAAATGTAAGTTCTCTTTGCTCTTTATAATAGAAAAAACAAATAATTAAGAAAAAAAAGTTTTTTGTAAGCGGGTTGGTACTTATTTAAAATATAGAACAAAGCGTATATCGAAATAGTCTACGAGACACAATTGTAAGACTTTGGAAATGTCAATTTAAGTAGGGCTTAGCTTTCAGCTTCAAGCAAGAGAAATATTTAATAAGGCCACTATCGAAGTTAACATTTTCTGAACAGTTATTGCTTGCGGCTTAAAGTTATAGTTCAATTGTATGGCAAATTTTAGCCCTTTTATTTTTTTTCTATATCCAGATGTGGCTGTACACTGTCAGGATATACAGCCACATTTACTGGGCGACAGATATGTCTGACACTCAGTAATGGAAGTGTTTTATATGTCAAGTGCTTGTCCACCGAGGGTCTTGTATTCGTCGGGGCCCAAGGGTCCTGTAGTCATCGGGAAGTACAACTTATGAAATTCGACGAGCTCAAGTTAATATTGAACATGTTAAGGAAAACTGAATACAAAAAAATGCAGTGAAAGAGAACAAGTTAAAAATAATTTTATTTAAGCATGTTTCTGATTTACTTGATAACTATGAGCAAAAGCAGTTTGTTACATTTTTTATATAATTAAAATGAGAAATTAAAGTAAGCTCTTAAAATAATTAACAAAAACGTCAATTTCATGTTTCGGTCAAATAATTATTTTACGAGTACTGTTTTAATGAATTACAAAATTTCCAAATCCAAGTGTAAATTCGGGGAAAAAACCGCTTGAAATAATAATTAATTGGGTCGTGGTTTATAATATATGGTTGGTATATTATTTTCTATGGAGATACATGTATTCCATATTTGCTGTTAAGTTATCATCGTGGTGTAATAGGGCGTCGTTTAAACGTAATCGTGAGGTTTGTCGGTTCGATTTCCACTTAGGGAAAATTTTATTATCATTTCATCGCACCGGCAAGCCAAAGCGCGACATAAAGCTACGCCCCTCAACACATAATGTTTCAGATACGGACGCAAAGTGAAGAAAGATTGTTTAAACAGGAGGTTCTTTCTGCCTTCCTTGCTATGCAGAGCAAAGCCCTAAATTATGTAATACGTGTTAATATATCAAATATTTAAGTGCCACAATTTAAAATCATTTATAATTAAGTACATATGCACTTTAATAATAAATAATTGAATATTTGTTTATATTTATAATTGTACATCTATAAAAATAAAGCAGCTTGTAATGTATTTAAAAACAAATAATTTCTTTAATTTATGAAATAATAAGCTTTGAAGCTTCGTGCATCACAATTATTGAGTTAAAATATTTTTCAAAAGCTTATGGCTATTATTATAGGTGAACTTTATACTCGCAACGTTCAAACAGGCATATGTAAAAAAGCAATGGAAACCAAGTGTCTTAGTATGACATTCCGTTCTTCCTTTTCCAATTCGAGACATTGCGTATTAAGAAGCGCAGGGAGTCAAGGCGGGGAAAGTGAAAGTATTTTTGAAGTGATAACATCTTTTGAGAGGGTAATCCGCTTCGTTACGTAACGCGTAACGGCGCCAGTCTGTGTGGCTTCCTATTCTCTCACGAATATGTCAGCGGCAGGCAGGCTTCTCCTCTCTCATTTTAACAGTGCTCAGTGATGTATATACTATTGACCTTCAGCGTATAACCTAAATGTCAATTGTTACTTTCGTAGGATTAAAAACAATGATACTTATAATGTACATATACAACATTCTAATATATCTACATATTTAAGAATTGTAACTAAGAATAAAATATAATTTATAATCAATAAAGGATTTTATTAATAATTTACCTGTTCTTATATTATCATAATAAAATACATAAAACTTAAGTAATAACCTAAGCTTTTCTTAGATTAAACAATGTCAATATTAAATAGTTTAAGTTATCATTTCTGTCGTGCGTCCCAAGTTGCACACGTTATTTTGTATTTTTTAATTTGTAATTTCACGCTGCTTCCCACATAAATTACGAGAGGCGGAAGGAAACTAAAATCTACTTTTTTATTATTAAGTTTAAAGTATATGTGTTACCAAAGTGGCTCCTTAAAATATTGTGCATTTAATTATTAAATCATTTTTGTATAAATTTAATGCATAAATAAATATAATTAGTATGTGTTCAAATAAATAAATAAACAGTCAAGGCATAGATAAGACTACTAGACTTCGGGAATGAAGAGAGCACTAAGAGAGGATTTCTCGTAATGCCAACGGGAACAAATATTATCTTCTTTACGCCTTAAAGTACACGTAAAAAGTTGCTGGCTATGACTACTTCTTATTAATATTAAGCAAAGAAAGGCTTATTTAAAGTCAAATTCTTACCATACTACGATTCACTATCCCATTTTTAAGTGGCACATTAAACACACATTACACTCAATATTTCTTTAATAAAATTATTAGATTTTGTTAAATATAATAAAATATCACTTTTCTAGAACATTTTACGTAATATAGTAAGAAACAAAAAATATATTAGGTTTCTACGCCAGAGTAAACTTGAGCGAATAATTCGTATGAACTACAACGTAGCGTCCGCAACGAAAGCTCGACTACGACTAACGAAAGCTACGTACGTTTTCGTTACAATATTACATTAAGAGTTTTTGAATTTACCAATTTTGTACTTATTACTGATAAAATATAATAACTAAACAATTTATGATTCATATATAACGTTTGTGAATTCTTTTGTGATGTGATCTGGTGTATGATATTAGTGTAAAATATATTAAGGCTGTGTCGAAGCCACTGGAAGACCTCCTATACAAATAATCTAAAAAATAGAAATTTCTAATTATATTATTCATCTAAACCACAAAATAACAGAGACGTGGACACAGAAAAATACTGACTATGAGACTAGTTCCAAGCAAAGGCTTATTCCAGATAACAACTATTTCAGATTTTTTCTTATAATTTCTCATTAAAAACGAGAAACGTTGAGGAAATTAGTTCCGATGGGCGCTTTCGCTTTCAGTCGCATTTTATTTGTTTTCTTAATATGTTTATTTCGATGGCGGTGTTTCCTGGCTGTATCTTGTTTTAAATAGATAAAGAGTTTGAATATAGCTCTGATTTATGTAATTACCCAATCAAAATAGGAATTATTTTTGAAATATTTTTTAATATCTATGACCAGGCATTAAAAGTCCAGCATTCTATCTGCATAAACATACAAAGAAAATGTAAATAACGCTATAATGACCTTATTTTTGTAATAACAGAATGTTATTTTCCATTTGGGCACAAGCGTGCGACTGTTACCGCGTTGGTTCGATTTCCACTTGGGATACAATATTTTAAAATTTTTAATTCTTCGCTCTGGTAATAAGTTAGACGTGGCAACGTGGTGGTGTATTCAACACGCAATGTCTCGAGAATTCAGCCGTACGTGGGGAATGAAAGTGTCTTAATGGGAACGGCAGTGTATTAAAGAGAACGGAGTGTCTTAACCCTAGTTCACAAGCTTCTTTTGTCTTCCCCTGTTATGTGCAAAATATAGCGTGAAATAAAATCAAATAAAAAAATCACCTTCACGCTGTACCCTGTACACCGAGGCAGAGGGAACTTAGTGTTAAAACACTCCGTTTCCCAATTTCCGCCGAGTTCACAGTTTGTGGGTTCCATTGCCACTTGAAGAAATAAAATACTTAATATTTTAATTTCTTCGCTCTGGTGTCGAGGCAAAACGTGGCATTGAGCAGCCATTCGGCGGAAAACTGGGAACGGAAGTGACTTAACACTACGAGGCAAAAGAGATGACGGTTGCCTTTTACGTATGTTACTATTTTTTACGATATTATAATAATTGCTTTTTTTTTTTATGTATGAATTGCTTAGATGTCGGAGAAGCATAATCAAGACTACTTGCAAATTATTAGATGATGCTAGCTCGGATATGGAGTGCCGTTCAGAATACGATGTTGCGAGTAAGAATTATGATTATATTTGCGCACCCGGAGGAGGAATGACGGTATTTTAAATAATAAAATTAGTGAAAAAGAGAATGTGCCGCTGGCACAATTACTCACTAATATGTTGAGAGGTAAGAATTGAAACGTTTGGTCGTCTATTCCTAAAAAAAACGGAAAGAGATGCATATTGGCGCTACAAACACCAAACGTTTGTCACTTCTTCTATCGCGTGCTGTAGCAAAGTGACATAAATTTTATGGTGTTTTATTATATCGGCGGATGCTGATTCCAAAACTCTTACCAATAAATTCCGGAGAAGTTTATTGAAGAAGTTATCGCTACAATTGGAGTAATCGCATATGAGGCGGCGTTTGGGTTGAAATTATCGCGACAATTAGGAGTATATATGATATTCTAAATATAAACCGGGAAACTGTTGAAGTACGCCCCCTGCAAAATCACTCAAATAGGCAAGATGCAAACGTCAATACTTTTTGCAAAACGTCTTCAGTTCGCTTGCTCTGAACACCGTATAGATATTTAATTGAGCTGCATTTAACCCCCAAATAAATAATATTAATTTCATATTTTTTATTGTATAAGGAATTGATCTTGATTAACACAAAATTTAATTTTCTTACATACTTCTGTTATATTAAGTTTAAAAATAGGGAGGTGATGCGTCAACCCTGTTGCCTTTTAAGTAGGTTAATGAGAACGGAGTGTCTTAACAGTTCCCAGATTCCATCTGCCTACCCTGCTATGTGCGGGATACTGAGGATATCATACGTAGTGGAATAGCGTCTGAGTGTATACACGACGGTTGTGGCTTCGTTTCCGCTTAGGAAATGATTATATTCCATTTATCGTCATTTCTCCCCTGTGGTAGACGAAGCGTAGCGTTGAATTTCATTACTCTACTCTACCCGCAATGTTTCAAATATACGGCGCAAAGTGAGGAACGGAGTGTTTTTACACTAGGTTCCCCCTGTTTACCCTGATATATGCAGGATACACCGTAAAGCTATAAAAAACGTATCACAGCGAGAGATCCAGAGTTCCATATCAGAAGAATATAGAAATATATGTAAATTGTTTGATATGAACAATGTTATCCGCGTCGTATATGAAATGCACAACTAAAATATCTTTCGTTTTATACGGATCGTAAAAGATGAAGTAAATTATACTTGCTATAATAGGGGAATAAACTTTAACTTTACTTTTATTGTATGTAACGTTTTTGTTTATGTACTCGTAGCTATCATATTTTACTAGTTGGTGATTTCAATGAATTTTGAACTTGAGAAACTTTGTTTTAGTATTTTTTATTTTTTCAGAATAGCAGAGAAGTTAGACACAACTAGTGTCACGTTACTCCGTTCTCCGCTTTTAGCTTGAATTTGAGATATTGTGTGTTGGATAGGTCTGGTTATTTAGAGGACTTCAAACAGGACTAGAATACCCAAGTTCCGCTGCGTTAAAACTTTTCTACAAGTTCCATATTTTTTTTCTATTCTTAGCGTATTAATAGCACTTAAGAAATGTACAAGAATGGTAAAATGGTAGGTTCAATTATTTTGCTACATTATAATATAAACATGTCATTAGATAGCATTATTATAAGTTAAACGTTTCAATGTGACCCAGCTTCCCTGCGGTCAGAGCTAAACGTATAAAAATTTTAACGGTACGGGATGTGAACCCGCGCTTATTGGAAACGTTTAACTGCTACGTTATTTTTTTTTATCTTTCTAAAAAAGTGTTTATCATTCCTAAGTATGGAATAACACAAAATGTTGGAAATATTTAATAAATAGGATTCTCTTTTGCCAAATAGTAGTTCTAAGTAGTTACTCGTATATTTGGGTAGTGGAAATTTGTAAAAATCTCCCTACAGAGACGCCAACAACATAAATAAATTGGAACAAGCATATAAGAATTTCAACGTAGCTTGATAAGAATGTATGGCGTAATGGTGGACCACCATTAAGCCATACATTCTGACCGCGTGGACGGTTTTCAAGAGACACGTGTTCAAATCCCGCTACGTTAAAATTTTGTTAAAATTTTCTAATAAAGTACTTTTCGTTCCTGAGTGTGGAATAACACTTTAAAAATAAAAAAAAAACCATGGCTATTTCCATTTCACCACAAGCTTCTTAAAATTTTAATCCATACTTATATTATACCGCTGTCTAGTCTTGTCAAACCGCTAATCCGATTGCATTAAAAAAATACATATATATTTATAAACATACTTAAGAGTCATGGGATGAGATCATTATTATTATTAAAAAATTAAAACACTAAAAATTTATAAAAAAAGGCCTTGCTGGTATATGTTTATTTTTGAAGGTTGAGCCACAGTAAGTATTTTAGTCTATTCAATTTATCGGGTTATTGTCAATGTATTTTCTATAATTTGGTATTAATTCTAATGTAAATACATGACATAGTCAGTCACCTTGAGCATTTCATCCAGATTGAAATTATATTTTACTGTATTAATAAATAAACTTAAGGAGATATCACTGATTCAAAATGACCTATGAGCCGCACGGTGCGGGGACTTGGTTACGGAATATTCGATCCGAACGGGCAGATGACGGCTAGTTTAGATTTTTTCAATTTCTTAGTTTTTAAATTTCAGTTAAATCTTGATTTATTTTGGTATTATTTTTCATGTTCATTTTAATATTTTTAAGTATTTATTTTACGTTTATATAAGGTGGTTTGGTTTAGTTTTTTTATCATTCATTTTTTCCTTTGGTTATGTTTATTTATTATTTTTTGTTTTGTTTTAATTAGTTTGGGTTATAGTATCTTAATAATCCTATTGAAAACTGAAAATAATTACATAAATATATATTCGAAATTGAAATAAATATTCGTATTGTTGTTCAAGCGGACGAAGCCACGTGGGGCCGCTAGTATATTAATATTTTAACATCACCGCATGGGGACTCCCAATTATCGCCATAGCGTTGAAACAAAATATATGATAAATTAAACAGTGAAAACAGTAAAAAGGAAACGTGATAAGTAAATGAACAAAAAAAGTGTTTTAGATAAGTAACGTACGATTAACCTGTGGCCCGCAATTCAGATATCTATCGTCTAATACTGATAATATCAAGACTTCTTTAGAAATTGTTGTATCATGATATTTTGTATTCTACACCTTGGTTTTGCATGCTTAAAAACCTATAGAAAACAAAGCGTTTCGTAAGAAAGAATCTTTATACTTAGTCTTGTCATAAATATTGTTACAAAAAAACATTTTTTTTATTATATGTAATATTTATTACTATTACAATATGTTAGTTTAATACATTAATATAAAACTCAAGCTTGCAATAATATACAATATTTTTATTTACTCATGATCTGTTCTCAATAGGATGCCCAAGTTATGTATTTACCTAACGGCAAATAACACTCTTCTTTTTTCTTGTTTATAAAGGTACCAATAAGGTATATTGAAACTTGGAGCCAGATTTGCCATGTTACCAGAAAATGAAAATATTATTTAATTTTCCCGAGTGACTAATCTAACCCACAATCTGTCATATTAATACCGGATGTTTGGCATTATTAAAAAAGATAAGCTCCTGTCAGTATCTATTACATCTATTCATTATCTTTTAGTCAGCCTTAGATTCAATACTTAATTAAAAAGAAATATCTTAACATTTTTGGTACCTGACATCATTGAAAGGTAGTTAGTGTCATGAATATAGATTTTGATTACGCGAAAAATAAAGTTAAGTTTGCGGGCGTAGTACCTTATAGGTTTTGATTATAAAGTAAGATTAGTCTGCACAAACTTGCTTGTCAGACGGAGAACATACAGATTTACGGGTTACGAATTTGAAATAACTACTGCTACGGTCGAATATATTACGGCCAGTAGAGTCGTTTACTCGAGTCTCTCTAACTACTAAAATTTGAACACTATCATCATCAACGACATCATAAATTACATCAATTTCGTCTGGTACATGATGAGCAAATTTGTAAGTACGTTTACAATTTAAAGCTTTCAGTGTATTACGATCATCCTCCAAAACATCAACAACCTTAAATGGACCTTTGAATTACGGATCTAATTTCGCTCTTCGTTTTCTAACAAAACAAAATCGCCAACAAAAAGCTTTCGCTTTTATGACATCAAAATGAGACTTATCATGTTACGCACACTTAGTAATAATGTCGGATGCTACTTTACGAATTTCGTCAATATCAACGTCATTCTCTACTTCACTACTGTCTCGACCATTATATCAATACCGGATATTTGGCATTATTAAAAAAGATAAGCTCCTGTCAGTATCTATTACATCTATTCATTATCTTTTAGTCAGCCTTAGATTCAATACTTAATTAAAAAGAAATATCTTAACATTTTTGGTACCTGACATCATCGAAAGGTCAAAGTCAAACATCAAAGTCAAGTTTTTTGTGATAATGGTAAAAACATGTTACTTTGAGATTGGCTAATTTTGTATTCAACCATTGAATGTTTTTCGTATTTCTTGATACTGATTAAAGTAATAGTAAAGTTTCCAAATATCATCTGACTGTTCAACCACGTCTGTTTACATTCACTATTATCATGTTTCTTTCTTTACTAATAAATATCAGATTTAGAAATATCTTGTCAGGTCAAGATCCGAACATATCTCATCAGTTTTAAGCGCTCTCAAAGGCGGCACTTGGTAGTTTTAGCCAGCCTTCGCTTCCGCCTTTACTCACAGGAATTGATATCTTGGTTCGTACGGCGTAATAGAGAGCCGATCTCTTGGGTATTCTGTGCCTCTTCTACGGATGACCTAGGAACAACGCCGCCGACCATCCTGCAGTGTCTGTAATAGTTTTTACCATCCCGTCAGATACATTATTTAATTGTAGAATTAATTGTGGGTACAGTTAAGTGATATGAAATAACTTTTTCTATATTTTTGTATTTACCATTTCCTTACTATTATTTCTAAGGACATAGAATTTAAACGTTATTATATTTACTAAACAATAACAGGTTTACTGATCATAAAAAAACAACAAAGTAATTCTTATAACCAACAGTAGAACTGTATCAAGTATCTTTTATCTTAAGCTTTGATGAATAGCAATCAAGCTCTGTTTTCCACTTATATATAAATCATATCTTGATAATACCATAATTTCACAATAGTTTCTTTAATATTAATAAAAAAAAAAAACTTTTTTTGGAATGACCCAAATTTTCATACCGGTTGTAGATTAAAATACACATCAGCACAACAAAACACATGGACGTCACTTATCAAATCTTTTCTTTTCAGCAGAAATGTTTTTGCCATTTTTAGCTGTAGATATTTAGATAGGAGTTGATATTTCCAAGCAAATTACGAAGAGGTCTTGTCTTTTTGTTACGTGGTATGAAACCCGACTCGTAACAAATCCCTCAAACGGATAATAAAATTAAATTTAAAATAAATGTAATTTTATTATCCGTTTGAGGGATTTGTTACGAGTCACTCATCATAAATGCAAAACCTAAAAATTCTCGATAGATTGCACTGTTTTCGATCTATCGTAATTTTTGTTTTGTTTGTCTCTCTTTTAAGAATAACAATCGTTATTACATGCCCCTTTCGGGCACATTAACAGCACTTAATAAAACTTGACGACTTCTTATTAGATTTAATACCATTTTTTTAATTATTGCACGTGTCGATAAATGTTCCTCAATAAAACTAAGAAATGAGTCCAACAAATATTCCACAAAAACACTATTTTCGGTTTAATTGTTTATTTCTCATTCGGCAGTTATTACTATAGAGACCTGTTTATAATTATCTATATGGAGTCCTGGCTATGTTGTGGTGCAGTGTATTCCTCATGCTCTATTGCTGGATATCCTTGACTATTTGGATAATTGTATATTTAATTATAATTGCGAGTAACACCTAAACACGCTCATACACACACACATCACATAAATATAGTGATATGTAGTTGTGATTAATTATTTATATAAAGTAATCTAGTAATTTGCTATATTAGGCCGAAGCAGTTAAGGCTAGTATTAGTTACAGTAAAGGATATATTTTGTTTTGTTGTAATCGTCAAATGACAATCTTTAATATAAATAACAATACCACAGATTAAATTTCACAAAAATATTTCAAATTTCAATTGATATTCCAACAATTTAAGTTGGGCTCCTGTAAAGAAGGTTTACCAGTATAAATTTTATATAAGTAGTAGTAAGTTTTATGGAAAGTACAGCTATACACACAACTTTCAGAGTAGGTAGTTTCAGAATCATTGCTATACTTATATAGTATGTATATGATTCTGACATTTTCATATGACAAAATTATTAAGAGAGGTTCATGTTTTCTTCCGCAGAGCAAGATGTCTGAACCAGTACTCTCTGTTTTATACTTTACTTTTTATTTACTTAAGACAACCTCGTTTTATCTTACAAATTCGCGTTTATAGTCAAACGCTGTCTCATTATGCCACTGTTACGTTGGCCTCAATATACCTAGGGAGGATTCACACTATAGTGCCGGTCACGGTTTGTTCTCGGTCCGATACATATTCTTGTATGGGAAATATCCTTATTTGCGTGGTTGGACTGAAACTGGACCAGAAGGATATTGTTTCTCATATAAGAATGTTTTTATCAAAGTGAAAATCTTTCCTTATCCTACTCAATGTTAGGATAACGCTACAATATATGTATTTTATATAATAATTTGAATCATGTTATCATTTTGTCCTTTTTCACTCCCGCGTTTCATATGCGTATCATCTGTGTGTCTGTCTGTGGCATCGTATCTGAGTGAATGAGTAGATTTGAGTGTAGATTTGAGTGTGGTTTCTTAATAGAAAACCTTTTACACTGTGGTGATTTTATCAATGAAGTTAAAAAAGCAGTTAAAGAACTAAAAGCTCTTGGATCTGGGTGTTATTTTAATTTAATTTTTTTTTATTGATTAGATAATAATAAATTCTTATAACCAATACAGTTGATAAATGAACAATATCCTTTAATTATAATAATCCTTCATGATAAATACACACAGGTGGATATCATTGGAATAGATAAGGTATGTAATGCTAAGACAGCAAAATTGAAATTAGAGTAAAAACTAATACTATATCAATTGAATGGTAAGCTTATCACCGATTTTAGTTACAGGAAAATTAGATGGCGTTGAAAACCTTCTTTGGATATATTATGCCAATTGTAATGGGTAAATAATATCATCTATACTTTTAACTTAAATTAACTTAACTTTACGTTTTATACCTAGCGAGGTAGTCAGGCAGAACGAAGCGGCAAACGGTCTCTACATAGCTCTTCATACCTCTCTCTGTTTCTCTTACGGTCTCTACATACCTCTTTCGCCTCGTGCAAATCAACCTTTTCCTACATGCCCTCCGGAGTTTCCCATTCTTTTATGTGACTTTCCTCCAATATCTTTGATACTGTGTTTTCGAAGGTCAACCGAGGTCTCCCCCTCCTCTCTTATCACTCACTTTTCCATCATAAATCTTTTTTGCCATTCTTTCATCAATCATTCTTGCGACGTACCCAAACTAGCTGAGCACGTTTTTCATCATTCTCACCGTGACGTCCTCGCTAGTACCTGCCATTCTGTGTATCTCTTCATAGCGGATTCGATCAGTTAAGCTAACTCCGTATATCCTACGAACAGATCGGATCTCCACGGCATTCATCTTTCTTTTATTGTTGTTCCAAGAAAGGTGGTTGAAATCGATACTGTGAGACCGTTCTATTTATCTATCTATACCTACTTGTCGCGTCATTTAAAAGGCAGCGATTGTTAAATAATCAGTACTTTTGTATTTCTAATTGAATAAAGTATATGTTGTTAATTCAGGATAATTTTAAATTAAATTAGTTTCAGAACATCCTATATTGTTTTATTTTTTGTATATTTATCTGATTTGTAATAGTATCTATTATAAACTATTTTTTTACGTTAATTATGTATCATTTACCTATACATTTGCTTTACGATAGAGATTGTTACAAAACACATAACGATCTAAACATTAATTACAAATACAAATTTTCAATGGTTCAGATGAACAGTTATTGTTTGTTTGCCAAGCCATTGTAATACACCGTTGACTGTTTCGCGGGGACTGGTAAAATATACCGTCTATAGTAACAAATTTTAAGTGAACTAACATAACCGGCCGCTTAACGGTACTGAGTTAAATCGGATGCGTAACAAACATAGAAATTTACTTTAATATTAGTAAATTATTATAGTAAACTATAATAATCACGTCGAGGGTCATTATCGTTAGGCAGATATTTCCTGTGCCTGATTAGATAAAGCGACGAATGTTTTCAAAAGTGAAAAACAATTAGACGATCAAATATTTACAAAGCCAGATGCAAAACGTGGAAATCTGTACAGATAAGCTAAAAATATATAATTTTGAAATTAAACATAAGACTCAAAGTCGATTTAGAAATTATAAGATGTATACATTTTATTTAGGTTTTAACTATTACATATATTACACAAACATATTGTTTATGCCTATTATATAGAGTGGTTCAAAATAATATAAATCAATTAGATAAAATAATGTTAATTCACAAACATATCTTGACTAACACTATATAAACTGAAGAACTTTTCTTTCGTTCAACGTGTAGTTTTGACAAACTACTAATTCACATCGAAAAAGATTTGTGTTAAATTGATCTTTTTGTAGAAACATGCGATATAACATCACATTAATCGTCATGGTTATTTTGGGTATGTGGAACATGTCTATCTTACACAATTATTTATTATTTCCATTCGACCAAGGGGCGAATGTAAAAGCTAGTAGATCAAAATCCTTGTGGGCAAGGTCAAGCGCCGCGCCGCATACTAGTTATTAATATAATAATATCAGGCATTACATTAGGTATGTCGATATCAGACTGTTTAATAGAAAATTTTACATGTAATTTGATAAAATTTGTATATTGTTATGCAAAAATACTTTTGAATATAGTTTTATTGTGAAAGATTAATTCATTCTTCAAGATGAAGCATTTGCCCCAACCTTCTTTTTTCTTTTTAATATTAAATATGTACGCGTTACTTTAGATTGCTGCCTAAGTTGGTCACTTATCAGTTATATAGTCAGCCGTCAGCGGTACACATAAATTAATTCCTGTATTTCGAAAACTTTTAAATTCAGAATCTGAAGTCTTACTTACCCATAATTATATCCTTGTCTTCTAAGCTACATATTGTTATGTGGTGGTACCAGCAAAATTACATTGTTCTCTTTAGAACATGCTCAAAGAGCCATATTAAAAGTTATGTTAGACGTATCGTCTAACATAACTTTATTATACTGTATCGTCTAACATAAGTTTTAATATGGCTCTAGGAAATTCGTCATTAAGTTGGTAATTAACGATAGTATCTAATTAACGATATTCAGTTATTTGAGTTTAACCGAGATTTTTGTAAAAAACTAACACACGCGCGTTTACACACACAGACATACACACACACGCACGCACGCATGCACGCACGCACGCACGCACGCACGCACGCACGCACGCACGCACACACACACATTATATCTATATACACAATATTCTACATGTCATAATTGGTTTTATTCTTTTAATTATTCTAAAAACTAAACCTGACTACTACCTAATAAAAAATATCAATCTTGTCTGTAAACGATTTGTTTATGCTTATAAATCGATATATGATAAAATCTATATCATGCGATGCAACAACGTCATAATACTGATAATACTTCTGACCTATAGCCCTATTAGATATATTTTACTGGATTATTATGATAATATTTGAATGCTATTTACAATAAAGAATTTCGGAAGCATCTTTGGATTTTATAATTATGTAAAATATATGTAGGCTTAGTGTTTTTTTAAGTATTATTATTTTAAACAAACATTAAAGACACGTAGCTGTACCCTTTTGACGTGACGAACCTGTTTTGACGTGAAAATAAATATATATGTCGAAAAAGATGAGTCGTTGTCGCCTTCCCCCTGAGCAAAGCGTACAAGCGAGAGGTCCGAGAGGCATAAGCGTTTGGCGTGTGACGCATTCATCTCTTTCATATATCACATATTTATAGTATATGTATAAGTTTAAAATAAATTGTTAATAGTACACTACACAAGTAATTAATGTGTATAATTAGCAAAAATATTTGAATTAACGAGTACAAATAAATGTTAATTTATCGAAAAAAAAAATTTTTCAATTAACTTTTCCTTTTCAATATTATAGTTGCCAGTCGTGGCAGGGGCACAAGGGTTTGACTGTTAACTCAACAGGTTGTGAATTCGATACCCACTCGAGGAAATTAAATATTGAATATTTTCACTCGTGTATGTTTCGTCGCTCGTGCGTCGAAGCAAAGTGCGGCGTTGAGTTCCACCAATAAACACGCAATGCCTTCAGAAATTGGGAAGCGGAGTGTCTTAATACTAGGCTCTCTCTATCTACCCCGCTACTTGAGGGAAACAGCGTGAAGCTGATTATTAATAAAAATAATACAACTTAATTCAAATAAATAAAAGTGTGCAATTTTTCACAAATATTTTGTGGTTCGTTAACCGACGTCACAGGCCATTAGTTTTAAAGAGCAATCCACCTAGGGTGTTATGGAATTAATAAATAAACACTAAACAATGCAATATTTAATCTATACTATTAGGATCCATACATTTTTGGTAATTATTCTCGGCCTTCTTCATCGGTCGACGCTAGAATTGAATCCAAATCGAATTATTAGTTTCGAGATGTCAAAGAAAAGATAATATAGGTTTAGCACTCAAAATACATACTTTCAAATTAATCGGTGTTGCATTGCAGTGTTAAGTTTCGTCACTCCTTGAAAAGTCGACAAAAAATGGGGAACGGACTGTCTTAACAGTAGATTACCTCTGCCTATACTGCTATAAAGACGGACACAGCTTGAAGCTGAAAAAAAATCATCCTGTTATCAAATTCACTATTTCATATGTCAATTTCGTCCTTTGCATCTTTAAATTCATTGAAATTATGAAAATTAATATTTCAGTTTTATATTAAAATATGTATGTAATAAATACCAAACAAATAAATCTTGAGATATTTTAAAGAATATTATTACAAAATTTGTTTTGCAATGTTAGTTACCGAATTATTTCATCAATTGAACGATTTACATGTTTATTTATTTGTGTACACTTTATTTCAGTGGTGACCTCATAAAAACACATGAAATATTACTTGTTGCAATTGCTGAATCCTTTTATATTTTGTCTACGTTCCTCAAGTGCAATATTTAAATCCTAGTAGTCAGGTTAGGTTAGGTTACATCATCAGCCCCTACTGGAGTAAAGCAAGTTCTAGGTACGAGCTCGAGTATGTAAAAATAACCCGACGAGATGTTGAAAAGAATCAAACCAGCTAGACTCTGGTGTTAATAAGCTCTCCGAAGAGTTACTGAGAAGCAAATATGTTAATGGCGCTGCTAGGGAGATAAAATGGCAGACTACTGATATGACATTCATATATTTGATTCCTTTGAATAAACAATGGTGTTCAAATGCATGGACATTCTCCTTAATTTTTAATTTATTTTGACTTATATTACAATATATTATACATAACTAAAGAGTTATTGATAATATAGTATCTCTGTGTATGAGGACTGCTCTAAAGATGAGATTGATAAAGATGGTGACTAATGTTGTGGTATTTATCAGATGTGCGCCCTGTGGTGCGGATTGATGAATGGGGTGAGCAATGTGCAAAAGTTCAAAACTTCAGGGCGGCCGCGTCTCGTCGATATATGTAATTGGTATGTAATTGGTAATTGGATACTATATATGTAATTGGTTGTCCAAGCTAAAAAAACTCCATGATTTGAGCTATTTCACTCGTCGCAAAGACACAATCCTGAGTGTGGTACGTCTAATTGAAGATGCACCTTTAAAAATATAATTTAATAAGAATATAATTTAATAAATAATTTAATAAATATAATTTAATAAATAATTTAATAAAT
>DWAO01001355.1:0-19318 GCA_018230605.1 Heliconius congener
ATTTCTTCGCTCTGGTGTCGAGGCTAAGCGCGGCGTTGAGATCTGCCACTCAACATGCAATGCCTTCAGAATTCGGCAGATAGTGGGGAACGGAGTGTCTTAACACCAGGTTCCCTCTACGTACCCTTTTGTGTGTGAGATAGAGCATGAAAATGATTTTTTAAATTAATTTGTGACCAAGTTTTTAACATGACTTGTATTGTCAATTTGCTCTGCCTTAGTTTTAAATTAAAAGTTTTTATATATCATAATCTTGTTGTAAACAGTAAATATTATCGTGTGCCATCATAGGGCAGTGGGACAGCATATGACTATAGTAGTAATGGTTGTGCCATTCAATCTCTCAAAGGTATGAAACTTTATTTTCTTGCTCTGGCAAAATGTGATGTTGAGTTTCACCATTCAATACTCACACATTGAGTGGTAAATGAAAAATGGGCACTAATGCAAAATCTATTTCGCTTTTCTTTACTATCTTTGCTATTTTAGCTGTAGAACTTAATTAAATTCTGTTCTTCTTGTCCTGCTCAAATTTGTGACATTACATGGCGAATGTCATTAGTAGATCATAGTGTTTACGGTCAGCTGTCCAACTGAACCACAAAATCTTGGGACTGGGAACTTTCTATAATTTTACTAAGACTTGTATTATTATACTCTATTTTAATTGTACCAGTCCTATCTCCACTACGACACAGCGGCCGCGGCCCAACAGGTGGGCCTGGTGTGGGGCGCGCTGTGCGGCCGCTACGCCGCGCACCTGCTGCCCGCGGCGCTGGCGGACGTGCCGCACCGCGCCGCCCGGCACCTCGGGCGATGGGCGCCAGTGACCCGTTAGTGACTTGTCTGGCTGGTGTTGTCAAAGTTGTGTATTGTGGTGAGACATTGCTGGGGGGGCTCTCTTTTGTCCGCCACAGCAAATGAGTGCAAGTGATGGGCTAGTGGCTTAATGACCCAGTGACTTAGTGCGTATGTTGTGAAGGAAGTGCTAGTGTGATAGGGTGATGGATGATGTGTTATTTGTTGTGACATATTATGTGTGTGTGTGTGTGTGTAAGGAGTTATAAAAGAATGGGTGGATGGACTATGAGTCACCTGTGACTATGTAGTGTTTTTCTAACCATAATTAATATTAATATCAATGTTATTATTTAAAACTAAGCTGTAAGATGTATAAATTGAATTCTACTTGTGTGGTAAGTTGTGTCAGGGTTATTTGCAAGTTAAGAAGAGAAAGTAACTCACCACAATATGTCTTTAATTTGGATAATGGAAAGTGGAGAATGGTGGTTTTTACACTATTTTCTCTCTTCCTACTTAAACAGTGTAAAGCCAAAAAAAATTAAATTTCTAGTCTAACGTTTTATTTTTGCTCTATATGTTATATACTTATTTAAATTAATATTTTTAGTAAATTTTCTTTTAATTAACACTTCATTATATAATTATTATACTAGTTATAAACAATTCATACGTCCTATTTCTCCACAGCTCCAGTAACTGTACCAGATGTACAACTATGGTGTCCCACACGGTGGTGGACATATGGGTCGCTGGCACGATTTTCCGATACACTGTTCATAGCTGACACTCCTATAGTCGCCGCTATACCAAATGATGTGCATCACATACGTTTTTATGTAAGTATATGCTTTTGAGATTCAATTTAGACCAGAATATCACGCAAATCTTTGTTTTTTGTATTTAATATATAAATAGATATAATCAAAAGAGCATTTATATATAGCTTCACACTGTATTCCGCATTTACGAAAGTAAGTTAAGTAGAGAGAATTTAATGTCAAAACAAAGACTGCACATTGCACATTAAGAGGCAAACTCAACTTTTGTCTCGATAGAGCAGGCAAATGGAAATAATTACATTGCATGTACTGTCAGATGTTTATTACATTTACAGCCAATGCGCCTCAACGGCCTTACCATATATTACTCTCTACTTAATATGAATTGAGCAATAACCGCGTTGGTTTCGTATTATTTTTTTTATTTGTAGTTAGTTTTATAAACTTTTTAATTTAGATATTTATAGTTAATATTAAAGTATTTCTATTGTATTTGCAGTCGGTGTTCAGCAATCCATCAAAATTCCTTTGCATTTTACTCTGTTTACAATTATCGCTGGTCGCAATGCAGCTCTGCCTTTTATTTAGTTCGTTCGCGTGGCACAACTTCGTCGCCATTGTTATACTACTATTTATTAACTATTACACTGTATTCAAAATGGTTAGAGATTATCTCGTCGCTTGGAAAGTGTATAAAGCAGAAGATATGATACAAGACAAAAATATTTCGTATACAGTTCGTTAAATGTCTTTTTTTTTTTAAATAAATGTCACATAGCATATGTTACACTCAGTGGTGTTCAGATATAATTGTTTTAATATAAAAGATAATCGATTTAATAAAAAATATAAGCTTTTTTAAATGTCTTTATTTCTTTTTTGTAAATTATTGTCTTTAAGTAAGGAAAATAATATATGTGCTATTTATTTTCCGTTACTTGACAGTATAACCTTATATATCATAACAAATATATCTGAATAATTCAGAAGCAATTATAATATCATAGAGTAATTATGGATCTAGTCAGATCTAAGTCTACAGTTTATTTAAAAACAAAAATCTTTCCATTTAGTAACTCTTGCCTAATAATGATCTGGTTATTATAATTTGTATTGTACTTAATTTAAAAAAAGTGAAAAGTAATTGTAATCCTTACAAACTTCAAAAGTTATATTAAATTTACTTGATCAAAAACTCTGGAACAAGGTTTTCTTAGTAATTATAAAAATAACTAAATAAGCCTATTCAATACCATTACCATTTGAGGGTTATTATTATAATAACATTTAAAGCACGGAAACATAACAGTAAAATTTAACGTATTAGTCAAATATTTTATACCATCAATATTTAATAAATTTATTGAGAAGTTAATCAATACTGTTTTGAATTTCTTACAATATTTTTTCTTGTACCCTTAATATTTTTTTTTATATTTGAAAATGTGAAAAAAAAGTAAAACGAAAAGACTGAAGTATTGTTTTTTCAAACCATTTTTGTGTAAACATGTACCTAATTATATGTTCTTCAATAAAAAAAACTACATATTTAAATCCATAGGCAGCTATGTACCTTTATTTACTCTTGACCTACCTACCCTGATTATAATTTTATTAAATACAACCCTAATCATTTTATTATACACTGGCGCTTTCAATTGTTGCTTGGTTGGTTGCCTCAGTGTAAAAATACAAATAACTTATTTAGAAAACGTTTAAAAATTTGAACGTAGCGGGACTCGAACCCGCGCTCCTGGAAATCGACCAGGAAATAACTTAGTTGTGTAAGATACATTCTAATTGGATGGTAAATAACTGTGAGTAGTGACTTACATTGAGACTTACTATCAATGAGACCAACACACGAACCACGGTCTCCAAACAAGGTAAAAAACTTGAAGGGCGCAATGTGTATTTTACACGAACTATTTCAAGCTACTTTTGAGCCCCTCAACTTGAAAACAAATTAAAAATGTGTGGATTTAGCACATTTGTTAAAAATCCCCTTGTAATGTAGGTATGTAAAATTTCAACAATTATCTTATTTAAATAATAAGGTTGAGACCTAAATTACTTCTAAGTGACCTAGAAATTTAGATATATGTATATAAAATACGAATATTTATTTATTGGAATTTAAAAAGTGTATAAAGTTAAAAGTTTGATTATGACAACTTTAGTAAAGGACGATGTTGCTGGACGCTAGAAATTTTACGAAATAATTCCTAAAAACAATAATTGCACCAAAAACAATAAATTTTAATAAAATTTTATGAGTGCGTCGATGTATAACAGTCAAATTTGTAGCTTCAAGCTATATCCCACACGTAGCAGGGTAGGCAGAGGGAACCTGAGGGCTTAATGTTAAGACACTCCGTTCCAATTAAGACGCTTCTGTTCCGTATCTCCCGCCGAATACTGGAGGTAATACGTTAAGTGGCGGAAGTCAATGCCGCAATTTACCTCGCAGTCAAAGCGAAGAGATGAAAATATTAAATGTTTCATTTCCTCGAATTGAGAATGGGAATCAAACCAGCAACTGGTTGCGTTTATTCACACACTTGTGTTCCTGCGCCACAACTAGCCTCAATTAGAAGATGGTAAGAAACAATACGGGACTTATTGTGTTAGCATAGTATCGAGTTTTATTTTTAAAGACAACACAATCAAACTAATTATCTTATTTTAAAAATATCTTTACCCACCATATCTATATGGTATACAAATATAATTTCAGATGTCCACACATAAAAAAAATGAGTGTAGTATAGGTTTTGAATGGTAATAAAAAAAATTTAAAATAAACTTTTATTTATAACTAAAATATGTAAAAGAAATTATAAATTTATTAATATATAGGTAACTGCATTTTAATAGACCTTATACTTAATACTTTGGATGAACTAATCATATAGCTTTTCATTACTTTATATAAACCCATGATGACTTTTCTTTATTGTCATTTATTTGAATTTTCATGGATTTCATTTTATCCCTAACTACATCACAAGCACTTAATACTTCGTTATCTTTCCTCTTTATGGCATTTGAACGGACAGTCTGCCTGAATTCAACAAGGATATCTAAAAATGAGTTCGAAACATCATTTTGAGTAGATTCTGTTAATTTTAAACCAAATTTTGAAAGAACTTGCACTAAGTATTCAGCAATCAATATTACTGGTACAGGATAAAAGTCAGATGTATCTGCTTTTATTAATTTATTACTTATCCTTATCAAATTTAATAAGCTATTTATACAAGATGCAGTGTCAAAATCATTTCTTAAGGCTTCCAAATTGTTTTCTTCAACTTTTTGTAGTTCATTTAGTAATTTATTGTTATAATCGCCTGTGCTAGAATGACTGTTGTTAACATAAATTTCAACTTCTTTTAAGAAAAATTTAAATTTATTTAGTACTTCCTGTGCATTAGCCATCACTTTGTCATTGTATTCCATTGAATATCTATAATTCGACATAAGACATGCCATTCTAAATACATCTGCATTATACTTTTGTAATACATCAGGTATTAAAATTGTATTTTGAAGTGATTTAGACATTTTTGTTTCTTTTAACTTTAGGTGGCCAACATGAATCCAGTAATTAGCCCACTGTCTTGTGTTGTGAAAGGCACATGATTGAGCTTCTTCATTCTCATGATGAGGAAATTGTAAATCAATCCCACCTGCATGGAAATCTAATTGTGAACCAAATATTTTACTAACCATTGCTGAACATTCTATATGCCAGCCTGGTCTGCCTTCACCCCATGTAGTTTGCCAAGAAGGCTCATCAGGTTTATAACTCTTCCATAGTGCAAAATCCATTTTATTTCTTTTTGTCTCATCACTAGGTTCCCCATCATTTTGCATGTTTTGTAATTTTCCATAAGCAGGAAACTTTGTGGTATCAAAATATACAGAGCCATCTTTGGCCACATAAGCCATGTTAGCATCTATAAGACCTTTTACAAAATTACTAATTGTATCAATATGGTCAGATACACGAGTAACTATCATAGGCTTTTCAATATTCAAACTAGACATATCAATCCAAAATTCATGTTCATACCTCTTAGCTACACTTCTAAAGTCACTTTTAGTTTCTTTAGCTCTTTTAATAATTTTATCATCAATATCAGTTATTCCCATGGCAGTTACTAGTTTTATATTAAAAAATGATTTCAATATTCTCTGTATGATATCTAATTTTACGTAACAACAAGCATGTCCTATATGTGCCGAGTCGTATACTGTAGGGCCGCATGAGTACCACGTAGCAATTGTAGGATCACTAAGTATTATCGGCACTCGCTCTTGAGCGACACAATTATAAATATACACTCCAATTGGATTCCCATTCGGCATTAACCATTTCGTGTCTTTAAAAGGTTTTAGATTACAAATATGAGAGAGCTTTCTATTAAAAGTTGGTAGATATTTAGCCATTATTGTTATCACTTGAAGCGCAATCACTTGTAAGAGTGACCAGAGTCGACCTATTCAATCCTTTAAAAATTTCGCGTGACAGTAAAAATAAAAACAATAAGTTATCACTATCAGCTGATACTTGAAAGTGTCAGAGGGGAAACTTCAAAGTGACATTTACTTTAACATTTTGTAATTGTGTGAAAAATATTTTAAAAAATTACGAACAGTTTCTACCAACCAAGATGCGCGGGATCGAGTCCTGTTGAACCATATATATATAGAAGTTAGCATTTATATTTTTATATTTAAATAATATAAAAATATAAATGCTAACTTCTAAACGATTTGAATGAATTATTGTACCGTATTTCTTTATTATATTTCTTCAAACTATTGTATTAATAATTGTTTTTGAGTATTGAACAAAACCAAATTGTCAAAACGCTTAAAATTGCATTTTAAGAAAAATGAATCAAATAATAGAATGCAACAATTTTAAAACTTAAAAAAATATTTGCTATCTATACCTATTGTCAAATGTCAATGTCAAAATATGAAAATTACATTTACTCTGATTGTATAAATATTAAATATATTTTTCATTTTACTTGTTAAGTGTCGCCACAAATAAAGAGGAACAACAATAACAACAACATTAAAATAGTGAATAAATAAAACATGGTCACTTTTGGTCCTGACGAAGTAGGTTTAGCTGATCATTCACCATGCGCAGGAATAAGAGCTGATTTAAAAATGTGTTTATTAAGTAGCGATTGTTGCAAAAAGGTTAGTATTTAATTTTTGAAACTTCGAACTTTGTCTCGTAAAATTATATTATAATTTGGAAGAATGTTTGCTTAAGCTTATATCATTTGTGTTACTTAATTTATTTTAAATTATGCTGAGTAACTAATGGCATATATTTTTTTATTACAGAATAAAAAAACACCTCGAGAGTGTTTAAAAGACTCCACTGTTCCCTCTGAATGTTTGCAACTTAGACAGAGTTTCTTCGAATGTAAGAGGTCATTGGTGAGTTAAAATTATAATTAGAAATATCACTTTTTTGTTTGACATATTATGATGTAATAAATGGCATTGCATATACATATTATAGCTATTGTAAAAATAATATCTTATCTCTATTAGTATGTATAGATAAAATAACATTGTCAATAAAAGGACCATGATACTGATGATACTAAAATATAATATAAATAGTTTAATCTATAAAAATATTAAAAATGTTAAGTAAAACATAATTGCATGTGAATTGATTTAAAACACTGCTTGTTAAGTGGCTGAACTCAACACAATACTTCCTTTTACTAGAGCAGAGAAATAAAAATAATTAATTTCTCTAAGTGAGGATCTAACTTGCAACCATCATGCTGTCCCTGTGTACTGCAGGTTAGTTGTATATTGAAAATGTGTTTTTGGTTTTCAGCTGGATAATAGAAGGAGGTTTCGAGGGCACAAAGGATATTAATTTCAAAATAGTGATATAGTTAGTTGTTATTATATTTTAATAAATTATTGTACTATAAAAAGTTTTATTTACATATTGTGGCATACCAAATTGCTTTAATGAAATAATTTTGAAACATGTAACAATATAAAAATAGCAGGACTTAAACCTTCATCTCTTGGAACCATCCAAACTTCATCAAATATTATACTTATATGCTTATTATAATTTATTTTTCTCCAACTACACTTCTAAATATTTTCCTTTCCTTTGAAGGTAAATAAAATTTTAAAACATATTTAAATTTACTAATTGTTTTATGATGCACATACATTTTATTTTAACTTAAAGAGGGAAAGTTAGGGTAAATAAAAATATAGTATTAATTTAATTATTTAATTATAAAAATAGTTCAAATTTACATTTCTAAATGTAAGAGCCTCGCCCACAATGAAAACTAGCTTTTGAAGCTAAATATGATTATTCTAAAACATTCTTAACTTATAACCTAAATTGGTACAACCCTGACACTAGGGTGTATATTTATTGCTAAATTAATAGAAATAGTAATTTTTTTGTACACAAATTAATAATTTGAGTTGGTAATTGTTAAAAATTACAGAAAAAAATTTTAAAAGATATTCCAAAATTGTTGCCATAATAAAATAAAACATTTTTTTCTTTATAAAATAATTTATTTCTAATATAGCAATTTAATTTCAATTTAACACTTTGTATACTTTTCTGAAGAAAACAGTTATTAGCACCCTTCATATGTGGTTTTAAAATGAGCACATTGTTGGCAATTGTGTCACATGCACATCACAGAAGGATAACTTACAGTATGGCTGACTAGTTGGGGCCGCCCTGAAGTTGGATTATATAAACTTTTGCGCATAGTTCACTCCTGTAGAACATAATCAACTAAGAAAAAATCCTAAAGTAAAATCTGCGCTGCGATCTACAGCTAACTTCAGGTCGGCCACGATTCGTCTACTGTCCTGTACATATTTTTTTGTAATTTTATTTAGTCAAATTACACCTATAGTCAAGTTATAAGCAACTTCAATTTAGTAGTGGTAAGTAATATGGCAAAATTCTTAACATTTTTTAAAATTTAAATGTGATATAGACCTAAAAAGTATATGAGAAGTGATAAACATGGCAGTGTGTTGACATGTATTTCTTATATAAAGCTTAGGCTAAAATCAAGCTACACATAATATATGAATATAAATATTACCAACTTTCCTTGAAAATAATGAAAACTGAAAACTGAAACCAATAGTTACATAAATGAAACTTATCCATACCTAAAATTATATTGCAGTAAAAAAATTGGCGAATTAAGTTAAAATAATATTCACAAAATAACGCTGTGTGACATAAAAAAAAGTTAAAATTAATAACGCTGGTCATTAAAAACAGAGCTTGCAAAAAGCGAAAGCTTATTCTTACAAGAATAACAAATGACACCTCTGTGATTTAATGCCCTTTAATTTTTTATTTTAAGTAAATTACAAAACGATCAATACAATTATATTAAAATTTGATAATACAAGTAAATCTAGCTTGATTCTAGGTATTCGTAGGATTTTTTTATATTTAAGCTAAAATAGTTTGCTCTACATATTATTTTCAAAAGTGAAGAAATACTGCGTTGTGAATTAAAATTTAAAGTTGAGGTTTTACGCTATCTAAGACTACTTAAGAAGGCATTCTGTTGGCAAAGGGAGAGTCGGTAAAGATCTTAATTTTATTAACTTAACTATAATCGACCCTTTTTCGTAATACTGTTTACTTAAAATATATTTTCGCTGTCTTTCTTAGGTGTTAAAAGTGAGCATGCCAGATATCTAGCAAGCTTTCTAACTAATTTTTAAATTGACTAGTTTAGCACCATTGCAAAATAAACGCGTCGGAATAATTAAATTATTAGTGCCTTCTTAATCTATTTAAATATAATTCGCGGGTGTGTTGCGTAGCTGTCAACATCAAAAGGTTTTTTTAATTATTATTGTCATAACATTACAAATATAAAGAGGCGGGAAAATTCAACGATGATGCATAGCATTATATTTATTAATTTTTCGAAATAAACTATAGGAAGAATACAAAATACACATCTTTTAGAAGATAGTTAATATATAACATAATTATTCTAAATAACGCTACGCTAGCACACCCTTATATTATGCCTTAAATATATATATTAAAGATATTTATGACTGTGCAGTGCAAGATTTTCGTTTTTAATATTTTTTACATAAATTTTGGGCCTCTGAAAACCATGCTGTACTGCGATTAACTTTATCAAACTACTAATTTGAACTTCATATCTCACTATTCGCTTTAATACTCGACTGCCATCAGCAGTTATACATATAGTTTATATACTACAGTATGATAATTTGCATATAACTATTATCATATAAATCTTGAACAGTTAAATAAAATTTGCATTATATATAGTTTTTGGGTGTTTTGTACTAGTTGTAAAAAAATCTATTTACAAATTAATTTGTTTTTTAGCCGTGAATGAGATAAATTGGTTTTAAAATGTTGAAATAAGATGTTTTATAGATTTTTAATATGTAATTTCTCTGCCTGTTCAATGATATGTTACAGGATATGTCAAAACCGAGAAAAAGATCGTATTTTTCATGTCAGGTGGTGGCAGTTTCTTTATATAATATTTTTATAATGTACATGCTGATGTTTAACAATATTTTCTTCATTCAATCATCTATATATATTGATTTGTATATAACTTATCTTAAGAATAACACTACAGTGCTGCGCAAAAATAATTTATAGCAAAATCTGTAAAAATCGATAATTCGATGAGATTTTTTAATATATAAGTATTCTAGAAATATCTACAATAGTATCGAATCTAATTCCAACAATCCTCCATGAAATTCTCCAAAGCTCTTGAAATGATGTTCCCATAAAACCTTTTGCAGATGTTAAGGTCGCCATACTTGGAATCTTTAAAATGGTGATTTTATACTTCTCTTAGTTATTAATAAATGTATTATCAATATTAATTATTTTTATTTTTACATTCGTGATTAGAATGTTACGTACACAATAGACGTACTTACGTACAAAATATTGCTGGATATTTTTCTATACAATTCCTGATTTGTATGTCCTCGAATAAAGTATAAATTGTCCAACCTAATAATTTCTTGTTTCATTTTAGTTAGTTGGCACAAACACATTATCTTTTTATTCGAATTATAATGACCTAATTTATTATAAGATAAACTTAGTGAAAAAGCCGTTGTGGTGCTAATTGCATTAACTTAATTTTATTTTTTGTTACTGAATAATGACTTTAATTTTGTCGATTGAGTGATACACTCTTCGACATTTAAATTCTCACTTCTTACACCGACAAATAGAGTCGAGAACGTTTGAACTGTCGTATAGACTGATTAGATGTTAAAATCCCAAGTGAAGCAACCCTAGACCTACTAGAAAGTCTGTATCGGTCTGTACAGCCCAGTATACCCACACAACCTGGCCCTCAGCGCCGTCACCAGCATGGCCGCGCCAGACAAATCGTCTAACAAATTTGCACATTCACACACCAAAAGATACATTTTATCGCCATGAGCTGCTACGGACTTGTGTAACGCGATTTTCCTCATTCCCACCGAGTGTGGCAGATGTCGGTAGAGCATTCTTGCTCCGGTCCAGTATAACCAATTCCTTTCGAAACGCTCGCCGTCGTCTCCTTCGAATACCTGAAATTTTTGTCTTATCTTTGAACATCTTTTATAAAGTTTTATTTTTAATATTCTAATTATTGTTAAAGTTGACTATAGTTTTTAATAATTTTGTTTAAAGTTTTATATTTGTTTTGATTTATTCTGTCAATGTCAAAGAAAAAATCTAGTTTTTACATTTACAACAAATAGGTGGTTATTTTAAATTATACCTATATACGATATCAGCAATTTACCTTATAAACACTAATAATAAACCCAGTAGTGGGTGTATGTGATTTTTTTGGTCCACCAGCGAGATCATTGAACGGAGGCCGACAGATCATGGCTACTTCACTGTACAAGTCCAGCGTGTGGGCTGCGGAATATCTCATAGTCTTTGGGTCAAACTTTGATAAAGAGGCACTTCTCATGTTATTGTAAAACAGCAATGGATCAGTTTGCGTAGTATTTATTACGTAGTAGGATATGAATGGGAATTCTGAATTCTTTTCCATATTAGCTAATAACATTCCGCCGACAGCTGTATTTGCGTGGGCTACGTCGCTGAGTAGCTCACCAGCGGCAGCTTTCTGTTTCGTCAAAGGTTTGGCAAGAGGAGATTCTAGGATAGGCTCTATAGGTTCTAAGGGGCTCATTAAATGCGCTAAGATACAAAGCTTTGGATCGGCAACTTCGAGTATGCTGAGTGAGTTTTGGGTTTTTGTCGCCATTCCTTTCTCCGGCGTTGGCGGAGGTACAGGTAGCTGAAACAAAAAAAGTAATGAATGTAATATAAACCAATACTATTGTTTATTTCAATAAATTAGGTGATTTATTTATGGTAATATTTAGATTTTTAATAGGACTATATTAGGATAAGTGTAACAAATTTTTAATAAGTGAAAATTATGATTGTCTATTTGATTAAAACATACCATAACATGAGCATATAACTTACGGGGACACCATCAGGCAGGAATCGGTCTAGCGCGTGAGCGGGTATCACGAAACAGTCTCTCTCCAAAGTTGCCAAAGACACTGGCTCCGTCCGTCTTCGTTCCGACGAGGGCGGTTTGTCCCATCTCATGAGGGACACCGAAGGGTCCCTGGTAACCAACGGCTGAGGGGGCTCGGGCTCCGGCCCCGTCCCGCCACCGATGACTGGTCCACATCGTTCTGAAATTTGAGAAAATCATTAATTATTATTTGCTCAAATAAATACATTTACCATTTTCCACATTTTTTTTGGGTTTGCTGAAATGAGTTTTATTATTCGAGGATAAGCTCAGAACCTACACTGCATTTTTTACTTTTCTGCCAATTGCTTTTCAAGGAAGAATCAAGACCACATAGTTAAAAGAATTGTGGCAAAAATGATGACTTATATCAATTAACATAAAACCTGATGAGTGTTATTTCAAATCCAGAATACGCAATAATATAAAAAACGTCATTTGGATATTGAATATATAATATTTCCACATGTTGTCATGTTACTATCACACCCCTAAAATAGACTTCGCTTCAATAGCGTGCCATACATGGTAAATATTTGGGTGTGACTTTTAGTTCTCATTAAAAAACTGTATATTTTCGTCTATTATTAAATATATAATCTTGCTTTGTTTGATGCCAGGATGTATGATGAATAGGTTACAGTCATAACAACATGGAATAATTTAGTCTTGTTAATAAGTATAGAAATGTTATTAATTTCATTATTTGTTTATAAATGTACCTACCTAAGCTAAGATTTTTCTAGCATTACTTAAAATCCTTTTATGAACACCTAAATACTTTTCAAGTCTCAATTATAATAACTAAATTGGTTTACCATCATTACAACGCAAGTGCTGTAAGTGCCTCAAAATTATTTATAGAACTCTGTTAACTGCATATGCTAACGTAATGTATGTATGTTCGTAATATTTTGCTTGTCCCGTCAGTTGTCACTCAGTATAAATAGATTTGACAGTGTTCGTTTTTTTCCTTACATTACTTTTTTAGTTATACAACACACTCGTTAAATGAAATAGACACAAATATACATATAGGGAAAAGAAGATATACATACATACAATAATATATTATTAACGATACATGCAAACCTTTTCATTAGAAGACAATTTGAATCGCGTAGAGGCAGTAAATAGTCACATAGAGTCACCTACGTGGCCTCGAGGTAAACAAAACTTGCACTGCACACTATATAAGCTACGATCCTTACTTCCCGAGTTACCTGAGCCGTCATTATACTGGGTACTGGCCCTAGGCGCTGAGAAGAACAGATGGGTCCTGTAGTGGTGCTCCTCCATACACGAGTATCGGTCACGATCACGTCGCTTGGCGTTCCTGCCAGCTCCTAGAGCTCCTTTGGCCTTCCCCCCGCCCCCTCCACCCGAGACCGTCTTCTCTGTACTGAAGTTCTTTCGAAACATCAAATTCATCTTGGAAGTTTGCCACTTTCGTCTCGTTCACACATTCAAGTTTGCCGGTTAGGTCGTCTCTGTTTGATTTTGTTTTTGTGTTGAGCGTACGCAAGATGATCAGTTGATTTTAGTTTGCTTTCATAGTTAGACAATATTTGTCATGATTTTTATTTACTAACTAATAATTAATAATTCTATAGAAAATAAGATGTTTAATGTGATCCATGATGATGTTTCAGGATAACCCATTAGGGCCATAATGTTGAAAGGATATAAATAATATCGGAAGAGAGACTTAACGATCCTTAAGGGAGTAATATTTATAGTTTAATGTGTAATTATTTGAAAGGTAGGCATGTTATAAAGCAATAACTGTAAGGGATTTGCCATATATAGATTATTAAGTGACAAATATTTATTTATTGTACATGTTTATACATATGTATATGTAGATTAGAAATCATATTTTATAGAATAAACAGAGGTAAGTTAGTGATACGTCGCGCTGTATTTTTGTCTTCTGTTATTATTTCTTGTTTTGTCGTGAATTCTTTTCTAATATTTTTAAGGAGAAACTAAGATTTGAGCAATGCAAATTAATTTTTATAATTACTAATATTTTAAAAACTTTATATACTTATGTATGTCTGAAATATCCTTTCTAAGCTATTTAAACGGAAATTTACATTTTGACTATAACATAATAATATTCATAAAGGATAACTCGTAACTAAAACCGAGCAGTTTAGAAGTTAAATTGTCTAAATAGTTAGCAAGTTGTGACGTTACATGCAACTTCGCTGGATTGTGGAATGCATTTAAAACTTCTTTGCGATCTTCAAGTAACAGAGCTCTAAGTCCTAAGTTTGCTCAAAGAACCTAAAGTTCTAATTTTATCTCGTATTTGACTTGAATGTTAAATCATGTTTTTAAAAATAAATAACTTTTATTTTTATCGATATTTTTGTAATGATTGACTTTTTATTTATTTATTTTTTCAGTTTCACACTGCGTCCCGCAAATGACAAAGTTCGCAGAGGAAATATAATGTTAAGACACTCCATTCCATTGATACCTAAGAAACCCATAATTCGCCTCTATTGTCCGAGGTTTTTTTGTAGAAAGAAGAGTAGGAGAGCTCGGAAAACGGAGTTGAACGTTAATGTGGATTTTGAAAGGGCCCTTTAAACCTAGACTTGGGTTGCAGTTCCTAGATATTGCTCCAAGCTCCTCATCCTGCAACGTAATAGGGCACTCATGTCATCGCCATGGTGAATCCATAGTTTTAATAGATCATTTAATGGTAAGTTTTTGTGGCCACAGAGCAGACAATGTTTTATATTGTTAAATAAATATAGTTACAAATTGAATCAGCTACACGCTGTATGCCAAACACAAAAGGGGAGGCAGAGGAAACATAAACTCCGTTCCCCACTTTCCGTCGAATTTTTCGAGGCATTGCGTGTTGAGTGGCGGAACTCAACGCCGGGCTTTTGTCTTGGTGCCAGAGCGAAGAAATGAAAATATTCGAAATAGCGAAGAAAAGAAAATTAGGCGATGGAACCCACAACCGTCGTGTTTCAGTCACACCCTTATGACCCTGGACCACGACGGCCTATCGACTGAACTATCGATACATTAAATATTACTTAAATTTATGTTAATCTTTCGAATGCGCGACCATAAAAAACCATAAATATAACATAGTAGATAAATACATTACATATGTTGAGGCAATTTTCCGCTGTTTACATTTCATTATACAAAAGAACAACAAGGGACGTGCATCGTCCAGCTGTTTGAATTATTAAGGTCGTTTCGACGATTACCTTGCTTGAAGGGTAATCTTCTACTTATATAGACATGCTTTGGGTTTTTAAAAACCGTAATATATAAAAAAATGTTATTATTTTACAATGGTAATGATGATTTTTGTATTTGAAAATAATACCACCACGATTAATCGAGTAAAAATCGTTTTAACGTGTAAAAATCGAGAAAGTTAAATTTTATTCGGGAAAATTGTATGTGAGTTTTGAATAATGTAGGTTGTAAGCTACACATACAGGTCTGGCTGAATTATGTCAATCAGATAAGGTGAGGCGTTGGATTCTGAATTCTGATTCTTAATAAGTATTTTTTTTAATATTTATGTATAAAATACTGCAGAATTAAAGTACTTATTATTTTGTCTCCAGCCCCAAACATGGATATAACGAAAATAATTTTATGAATTAAATCTTTCTTGTGCAATAAATAATATAAAATTATATTTATTAAATTTTTTTTACAAACCCAATAAATTAAAAGATACATCTCTCAATACATCTATTATATGAAATTACAGACTCCTTCCCCGATTGCGGATCGAATACCATCCCGTTAACAGTTAGTTACGACGACAACCTCAGGAAGGACGACAAAAGAATTTTTTTTTTGACATGAATGGACTAGATAGACAGCTTGTGGTCCAGAACATTTAAGTACTATTATTTTAACGACCATCACTTTATCTATTGCTAACGTTCAGTTTTACGAGCGTTATTGTTTTACGTTTTGCTTACTACACAATTTGCGGCTTTTATTATTTGCCAAACAGACCACTACTTTGTCTTACTGATGTTTAATATATGTTATTATTGATACTGTGTCGTTTAAACCTTGTATATAACAGTTTCTTTATAAATAAACTTTATATACGTGATTACATATGTTCTTTATATATACAATATTGACGGTCTACAATAAATTTCAAAAGGTATCAAAATAACTGTGTACAATAGACTAACTATAATATTTTACCTGTATCTAACTATTAACTGATATTAAACTGTTAAAATTCATATATTTGTGTCAATTAAAGTACAGATAAGGTATGGAGGACATCGTAGCGCAACAGCACACCTTAAAAATACAAGAAAAACAAAATTAATTTGTTTGAGCGCTGAAGTTAATAATATGATATAGAGAATTATGAAATAAATTTTATGGACATGACATTTATAAAAAGGGGTAAAATAAATGTTCTGTGTTGATTCTTGTCAGCAGAATGACTTTCGTTTCTTACGTTCAGATGGAAATGGATTGATTGAATATTCATTCAATTCAAATATACCAAAGGAACTAAACTATACAAGTCATTGGTTTCTCCTTTAGATAAAACAGATTACAAAGGATCAAAAAAATCTTTTGTTCAGTTTCAAATATCTATTTACTTTTTTTTTAATAGAAAGGACTTCCTTTCCTTTTTGGTTGAAGGCATATTTATATATAATAGTTGGTGTTATTATTGCGATTAATTATTATAATTTTTTGATTTCTCTTTACATGAAATCCTAATTTTGTTTCGAGAAAGGTGCCAATATCTTTTCTTTTTTTTCAAATAAATTTGCCTTTGATTACCAGATGGTGGCATCAACCACTTTATTTTTCCAAGCAACCTAAAGGTGACCGTGTAAAACGGCATAGGTGCCGTGTCTAAGCCTCATCATCCAAGTCAATCCATCCCCCTGTGAGTCAGTTCATACCAAAATAAAATAAAATGCTGTTTCATATTATTGATATAGTAAAATAAGGTAGTAAAGTGTCAGTAAATCGAATACACTAAATTAGTCGTCGCCCGCAAGTTAATTAATATAAAATAAAATTTGTTAGCATGGACTTGAAGAGGTTAACAGAAGTAATCCCAATTTCGTTTTGTTCCAATTTCGAAAAATCCTCCCTCCTACTCTTCTCAAGGAAACAAGTTTTCCAAGTTTAAATTTTATTAAATCCTGTAGTATGGTCTGTACGTTGTATATCAGTCACTCAGTATCAGTAAAGTTTTATTGGCAATGTAATGTTTATTTAACTGATCCAAATATATTAAAATACACACATAAAGACGGTATTGTTTGGTTTCCTGTATTTGCTAGCTTAAGTTTTATGGCGCATACAACTTGCTATATTGCTTTTTCGCATTTGATAGCATTGTTTATGTGAAACATTTTATGAGTCTACTTCTAGATTTTGTTTACTCTTCTTTAGTTTACGGATTTGTTGAAAAGTCAAAAAAATATATTTAAGAGTTTTTTTTTCAGCTCCACGCTGCATCCCACACATAGTAGGGTTGGCAGGGGGAATCCAGTATTCAAACACTGTTCATACAGCCAAATTTTCGAGGTATTATATATTGAGTGAGCTCAATGCCGCACTTTTGCCTTAGTACTAGAGTGAAAAAATGAAAATATGAATAAATAATATATATTCATTACCCCGAGTGGGACAACCACAACTATTGCGTCACAGTCACACGCTCTCCTACGGCCTCATGTACATATTTATTCAAGATAACAATTTAATTCATGTTTTGAATCACAAATATAAATTACCGCCGGTCTGCAGTTAATGCTGAAAGATGAGAAAAGATAGACTTTAAAATTTGCAAATTACTTTTAAATTATTTATTAGTGACAACGATAGCTTTAAAATTGAGTGTAGCGAGCATTTCATACCCAGGGCATACTATCGTTTACCAAACCATTAAGTAATTAATAACTTTCAACACACACTATATTGATCACTACTACGAGGAATGATTTGATGTATTTAATTTTCATCTTTCGCCGCAAAGACAAGGCCGTCCATTTGACGCCGTCGTAGCGCAATGGCAATTACCAAATTGAACCCGCAACCGAGTGGACTCGGGGAAATAAATAATTGTTTATTAATATTCTCATTACATGTTTAAGCTGAGCGTTGAGGTTCGCCACTCAACACGCAATGCCTCTAAAATTCGACAGAAAGTGGGGAATGGAATGTCTAAATTCTAGGTTCCCTCTGTCTACCCTGCTGTGTGCGGGATACAGCATTGGAGGTGTTTATTTTAAATAAATATACATTATTGTTACAGTAACAAATTGTTTTACAAAAAAATATAATACTTCCTTAATGTTATCGTGTATCGAATAGATAACAGTATAAGCTGGATCTAAGCAATCACAAGATGCTCCCAGCGGCGGGAGGATCGTAAACCGCCTGATTTAGAGCTTACCCGATGCACTACATTGATGTCGGCCAACATGTACCCACTGAATGCATAGGAAATTGTTATTTTATATTGAAATATTTAATATTCTTAAAGTATTTATTATTTACGTATTTTTTACATTTAAAAATAAGTTTCGAAAAATAATTCAAAATTTTAAATTTTTTACAGAATTTGTAAGTTTGATCGTTAAAGTTAATTTTCAATCAAATAATTTCGCTTGTATTTGTGTTAGGGAATGTTTCAACCAAAATGCTAGATTCCCTTAATAGAGATCCATGGGGTCGTCCATATTTGATGGTTCGAAATAAACTACGCCCTTGGACACCTCCTCTGACAGAAACGCTAGAGCCACAAACTTTAAAAATTATTTTAGAGACTCTTTTTCCGTATAAAGGCGAGTTTATACCTCCATGTATGTCACTCCCTTTAGTTGAACTAATATGGACTAATATGGACGTGGAAATACCATCTGTATCGCAGGATGAACTAAAAGCAGCAGTACTTAGATTACGCAACAAAAAAGCCGCCCCTGGTCCTGATGGTGTCCCGGGTATAATCTGGGCAAAAATCTTAACCTTAAACAAGTTAGAGGAAAGACTACGCAGACTGTTTACGTCCTGTCTTGAACAGGGAGTTTTCCCTTCATTATGGAAAGA
>DWAO01001356.1:0-19316 GCA_018230605.1 Heliconius congener
AAATTAAATAAGTAAAGTAAGGGTTCACATAAAGCTGAGGCACACGATTTTAGGAAGATTGGTGGTATGTTATCTAAGCCCTGACTTTTGGAAGTATCTAGCGTACGTAGCTCATTTAAGATTTCAGATTCCGATAAAACGAGACTTGTTAAGTTGAGATCTGAAGTTATATTCATATCAGGAATACTGTCTATGTCGTAATCATATGGTACATAATTCGGTTCAAAAACTGACTTGAAATATTGGGAGAATAAATCACTTATATTAATAGGATTATTATAAAATGCGTGTAACTAAAATAATTTTAATATATAGATACTTCTATTTAATGAAATATAGAAAAACTAGATGACTAGATGAGGTCAGACGTGGCGCAGGGGCACAAAGTGTGACTGTAAACGACGACGACTGGTTGTGGGTTCGATACAGCGTGAAAATGATTTAAGAGTAGACTAGTAAGTATTTCGGGCCGTCCTTCTTGATTTTTCATGGTAAATTCCGTATATATTTGTGATTTTACCTGGGATTTTGTATTGACCTTGTAATTGTTGAATTCTGTTCTTAAGATAAAATCTATGGTCCATTGGTAAAGTATCGAAAGTGAAAAATCGCATTTTTTATCGCTGTTTTAAACTAATAAAAACTGTAGTTTTGTTTTTTTTTTAATAAAAAATAATCAAAATAGAAAACTTCCCCTGCAATTGTTCACTTGCATTACTTTAAATAGGGACCGTTTAAATATGCAGGTTATGCTATTACCAAAACTTTTGTCATTTTCTATATTTACCTATTTTGGCGAATGGACCAAAATAAATCAGGCATGGACCGTCTAGCTCCCTCTACACCTACGCTCGTGCTGATGATCTCTAAAGTGTACAAAAAGTACATATATTTGTCAAAAATATTAAAAAAATATATGATATCACATCCATTCACTTCATAGTGGCTGTCAGCTCTACCGGACTACGGTCGCCGCCCGGCGGTACATTGTTCTCGACACTTGCGGTGTTTGCTGATCGATAAACTACCCGTTGTATTACATGTATTCATATGTATGCGTTAATTATATTACAGTTATTGCTGTCTGTCTGTTTGTGGTTTGATTATAATAGGGGCTAGCCTGCTAGGTTAGGTGTCGGTCTTGTTAGATGTGGATAGATACGATTTGTAAATTTTGTTTTATTGTTAGGTAAACCACGGTGTTAGGTTCCACCAATCGTGCTCGCTTCATCGTGCTATGTGCGGGATACAGCGTGTAGCTTAAATATAAATAAATAGTATAAGAATAAAAGTAGAATAGAGCTATGGATATGGATTAAATTCCCCAATCAGAGTAATGAATCATGTTCAATTCATTGGGAATTGAACTTGATTGGCTGGGAGACTCGGGAAACCAACTTATTTTTTCTTAGCTCCCCTCTGTTCTAATGCATATATATGCAATAAAAGTTCTAATGCATATATATGCAATCTAATGCATATATATGCATATTTACATATTTCTTGCATATCCATGCATTGCATTTCATATACAAAATGCGTGTAACTAAAATAATAAAATATATATGGACTTATTATTTAAACTGTCACAAGAATTTAGGCCATATTAAGAAATAAATAGTAATTATTATATACAGCTAGATATTTTTTTAGCTTCGCACTGGTTCACGCACATATTTGTTTACAAGATTTCCTCAAACGGGAATCGAATCTTATACCCCTGCGCCACGTCTGGCCCGAAATGTGATATAACATAAATATAAGTAAATAAGAGAGATGCAGTAAAACAAAACGCCGAATGCAGTGTAACCCTACATCAAGCTCGCAGTCACGGCCCTTTAAATCATACCTTGGTTTGCTGGTGGCAGATAAAAATAACCGAAGCGAGTAATAAATTTTGTTTTCAGCAACGTCGACCCCAGGCTGAGTTATTTGTCAATCATAATATCTGGTTAACAAACAAAAATTGTTGGTCTATAGAATTTTGTATAGAACTATAGGTATATCGGGGTTATTTAATATGATGAGATAGAAGTTTTTTTTTTCATCTAAAGGAGGGAGACTAGTGTTCAGACTCTCCGATCCCTATACACTGAATGATGGATTGTGTTTTGTAAGACGGAACTTAACGCCGCGCTTGGCTCGACGCCAAAGCGAGGAAATAAAAAAATATATATTTCATTTTCAGTAGTGGGAATCGAACCCACAACGTTCCACTGCGCTATGACTGGCCTCAAGGGATTAAGGTGGATCCACACTATACTCGTAATACAACATTATTTTTGGTCCCAGAATAACATATTAACATTTAAATCTATATTCTGTACGTTAACAATTGTACTAAGTAATTAAAGGAGATAGTGAAAAATCCTGCAATAAAAGGAATATACGATCGAACCATTCTACATTTTAACTATATATTTTAATTTAAACATTCACCTAGTCCACTGTGTATCTTTATATAACTTAAAACGGTTATAAATTACGATTTTCATATACTTGCCGATTTCGAAAGCCGAATTCGTATAATTTTAACGATTTATACATGAGAGGAGGTCGTTTGCTCGTCTAGACGTGGCGTTATTGGCAGTCAAGGCTACTACTAGGTTATTTGGGAAATGCATCTGTTATATAATGTTATGGCTGTCCGTTTAATAGAGATAAAATTAATATAACCACTGTAAGTGTTGAAAACATTGAAATCCAGATTTTATATTAAAATTAAATATTCACGCTCTATCCCGCATGGTTAGGGCGTAAAGTAGGCAAAAAGAATCTACTATTAAGACACTCAGTTCACCATTTGCGGTCGAATTCTGGAGGAATTGCGTGTTAGAGGCGGATCTTAACGCCGTGCTTTCCCTCTACACCAGAGCGAAGCAATGAAAGTTTAAATTTAAATAATTATTTCATTTTCTCGAATGGGGATCGACCCCACAACCAGTCGCGTTTGCAGTTACACACTTGTGCCCCTGCACCAAGACTGGCCTCGTGGGGTATATGTTCCTATATTTATATAGGAATATATAAGATACAGCGTAGTATCTCATATTTTCGGGACGCAATTTTACGACTGTGGGTAGGCTTCGGGCTCTGATTGCTGCTTAAGATGAATTGAATGTAATGCTTTATATCTACTTCATCATATGAAATGTTGAAACGGATATTATGTTTTTCATAGAGAAACGTCAGTATATTTTTGACCAGGTTTTCCTTATTGTTCTTACTGTAATTTTTTTACAGTGATTTTTGCCATTGCTTTGCCAAAAGACAATGTATGATTGTTGAAATAAAAACAATTACAATGGGTACTAACACAAAAATATTTTTTCTTTCTCCGGAAACGCGATCGGTAGAGAAATTCCGCGACATAATTCCCGTGATAAAAAAGTGTCAACGATAAGAGAACTTGTCAAAAGATGAAATAAGTAAAAGATAAGCAAGATTAGCACACACTAGGATTTCTGAAGATTGGAGAACAATTATCATCACGAATCAAAATCCTACTTTTTTAAATATTTAGTTACATCTTTACTTTGAACATATTTACAACTTATATTTTTTTTAATTAATAAAACAGCTCAATTCCACTCAACATGCAATGGCTCCAGAATTCCTCGGAAATATGAAAATCGGAGTGTTTTAACACTAAGTTCCCTTTGCCGACCTTGCTGTGTTCGGGATACAGCGTGAAGCTGATAAAAATAAAATATAATTAGTAACAACTTTTCTTGCCGAGAGAACCTAATGTTAAGAAACTCCGTTCTTCTTTAAGCCATCGTGGCAGGGAAGCACAAGCGTGCGTCTACAAATGCGACAGATAGCGTGTTGGATACCCACTCGTTTTATTTCGTCGCACTAGTGACGAGGCAAAGGGCAACCTAAAAAAAAACAAAAATATTCCCCTGAATGAAAATTGAACCTACAACCTTCGCTTTTACAATTATAAACTAGTATAAAATTTCAATATATAATTTAATTAGAAATATAATACCTAGCAAATATTATATCAATACATCATATATATAATATTTGCTAGGTATTATATTTCTACTTAAATTATATCAATACATCATACATACACATATTACTTATAGAACAAATCAGCAACAATATATTAACATCGCTCACTATTGAAAACAAACCCTTTACCGATGACTGGGGTGCTTCCGGCCCACCGCACACAGTTTACGTGACAAACGCCGTATTAATACCCCGTTATTATTGGGCAAGGAATTAGGGACTGACGTAGACGGCTTAATGAATCGTAGATGAGGTACGGCCCCATATTGGCAGCGTGTGGTTCATTTTACTTGTAATATGAGTTTTGAATAAATGCAGTGGAAAATAGTTTTATCAACATTGTTTCTTAATTAAATATGTTTTTATAATTGTTGTGTTATATATGTTGTGTTATATATATTTGAAGCTATATATTCAATTTTAATAAACATATTATATTTAAGTATACACATATGTATATGTATTTTTTTTATATACATCTGTAGTTATTAATTACGTTTCATAAAATACTTGCATTTCTGCTTTGAGTTATTGATTTTAGAATTTTTAAACAATATCCTCTTGAAAAACTTGCCAAGGGTCCTAACTGAGTTACTTATCAATATAATTTAGTCGTTTTGGCATCGTTGGTAGTTTATACAGAAGTAGGTCCATAAGAAAAATATAAATACTTTTTTCTTTTTACAATAATATTTTTTTTATATTTTTCTATTTTTAATTAGTTGTGTTAGTTGTTACTATATTCATAATAACTAATCAATAATTAACTTTTATTGTTTCAGGTATTGTATTCTAGAACTTAGTATCGAAGAATGGTTACGTACTATTAACACATTGTAAGTGATTATATTTAAACACTCATAGCTATAATACCAGCGTATTTGTCACTCCATTTTACCCTCAAAGTTTCAGCGTTTGAAATACAATAGATTCAGGGCACGGCTTTATTTTGAATAGATTCTAATTCCTCTATATATCAAATAAGATAATAGTTCACGTAACTTGGTCTTAGTGGCACCCTTCTCCAATCAAAGGGTTGAATGTCAGAAAACACAATACGTTACTAGCCATATACTTGTATGTAAATCTTCTTTTGATAAATGTACCTACATATGTATTTGGTTTTAGTTAGTTTACTTTAACTCTAATTGTTATTATTAAAGGTCAGTTGTCCTAATGGCGACAGGTTGTGGGTTTGATTCCCACTCGAAGAAACAAAATATTGAATATTTAAATTTTTTTCACGCTGGTATCGAGGCAAAAAGCGGTGAGTTTCGCTACTCAACACTTAATATCTACAGAATTCAGTGGTAAATGAGGAACAGAAGTTTCTTAATGGAAACGGAGTGCTTAACACTAGGTCCCCAGGTTCCCTCTGCCCCTCCTACTCTATGCAGAATACAGTGCGAAGCTAAAAAAATAATCCATAACAAGTTAGGCATGAGTAACCAAATTGCTAAGATATTGCTGGACCAAAGTTAGACGATTTGGTGATAGTTATTGTAAGTTCGTCATTTCTATTTCCTTATTCTTAATCTTATTACATGCAATATGATAAAAACAAGATTGTTTTTAATGTAAAATTGAGCTAATTATTATATAAACTGCATTTCAGAATTATCAGAGATCACCGTTTTTACTATTTGGCCCCCATAATAATTTCATTGGACCATTAGCTTCGAGATACTCCCTTAAAAAGTCAAACGCATTATTTTTAATGATGATTGATAATCTTTACGCCCTCTTCATTAATTAACATTTCATTGAATGTGAACATGTTTTAAATATTTAAAGTAGAAGATTAAGAACGATGAAGGTAATTTAATAAATAGATTTACCTAGTAATAATGGTAACGTAATATGGCAGTCGGATTTATTTCGATACGATTTAATTTTTATGTCGTCGTGGCGCAGAGGTAAAACATCCGATTGTAAACGCGAAGATTGTGTGAATTGTTTCCCATCAGGGAATTCATTATTTTCATTTCCTTGCTATAAGTAAGTAGCATGACAAAAGGTGGTGTTAAATTTCGCAACTCAACACATAATGTCTTAAAAATTCTGTGAAGAAGTTCCTCCTTCTTCACAGGAGAAGGAGTTCAGTTACCTCAGCCTAGTCTAAGCGTATAGCTTTTTGTAAGAATATTTTTAATTTTAACACCTATTTCTGTTCTCATGATCTTACACATGTTTCTTGTTAATAATGAAATAATTGAAAGAACAATTAAAAATAAATTAAGATTTTATTTATAATATGATAAAAAGTTTCACTTTTCACTAAGTTTAAAAGTAACCTAACGCCGCACTTCGTCTAATTTCTTTCTGAAAAGAAAAGCAAACATATTTTATGAACGTAAATCCTTTAATAGTAATCAGATTTTCATAATTGAATTAGATATATGTTAACAATCTTCAATCACGATCTTAAGTTATTTTAAAGCATATTCAACCTGTATACATTTTTTACGTACCCCATTCACTACAAAATCTTTTGTTATTGTGTACCTACCAGCAAAGTGTTAAGTTGTTTTTCCTTTGTCGTTCTTTAGACTGGGTAGTAAGAACTGTTTTTCTGTAGACACCAGTGCGCCCAACATTGTTAATACTTGGGCCATATGCACGGCCACGCGCTCTTCCATCACCCTTATCAGCTACACCCGGGGTCGAACCCACTGCCCTATCACATAAACACAGCTAACGTCGATATTATCAAGACACATTGCAACATGTACGTTGAATGTTGAACTCTTTACGTAAAAAGGGACATCGAATTTAAAATTAACTGCAAGATTGACAACAAGGAAGACGTAAGCACTTGTAGCAAAAACAGATTCATCTTGCTAAGATTATGTCAAAATATTTTTTATCTTTAGCTGAAGTAATATATATTATGACGTAATTCAATTACTGATAAGTTACACCTTTAATGTTTTTATATATTTAACCCTAACAGATTCTAATACAATTTTATGATATTTTTTTCTCTTAAGCCTCGCACCGTGTGTAAGGGAATAATAAATTAATGAATCATTTCATTTTGTAAAATATTATTTGAAAAATCATTGACTGATAGAACTGAATACAAACGTATCTTAAGGTGGTAAATGAATCTACAAAATATTTTTTAAATTTCTGATATGTATGTTGACTTTAAAACTACTAATATGTATGTTGACCTTAACTGAATCTGTCAGTTGTGTAAATGAGGCACCACCACAACAATAGTATAATAACTCGTTACAATGCCAATAACGTTAAAAAACAATTAACAACTTAACACCCTAAATATATTTTTAATTGATTTGACATCTTTAGTCTGATATTACAGTCTTACGCAACTAACGTATGCAAACATAAGGAAATATTCGATAAAATAAGATAAAATATTATCAATGTTCGATAATTCTCACGTGGTCAACATGATCTTGTCACTGATTCTTTAAATTCAAATATAAGTTTAGTTTCTTCAATTGTACTCAAGATACGCAGATAGAAATGACTGTGCTCAACATCCCAGAAGCTGGACAAACAACAAGCCAGAAAATACGAAAATGTGCCAGTGGCGCTTGCAGCTTGGAATCAGTGAATAAACGCTTGCCAATTATAGAATGGCTGCCAAAATATAATACTGTGAAATTAATACAAGATATTATCGCGGGAGTCACAGTCGGTTTGACTGCAATACCCCAAGGGATTGCGTATGCAATAGTAGCTGGATTATCGCCTGAGTACGGTCTGTATGCTGGACTATTGGGAGGCATTGTATATTTATTCTTTGGTAGCTGCAAGGACATTACGATTGGACCAACAGCAATTATGGCAGCGATGACAGCAAAATATGTTTCTGGCTATTCCTCAGATTACGCAGTTCTCGCTGCTTTCATGTCGGGCTGGGTTATTTTAGTGATGGGAGTATTAAACCTTGGATTTTTAGTGGAATTTATATCGATCCCTGTCATTAGTGGATTTACAACAGCAGCAGCTCTTCAAATAGCCTCAGCACAGTTGATTTCCCTTTTCGGTTTAAGTGGTTCGTCTGGTAATTTTTTTGCGGAATCAGTATACAATTTTTCACAAAACATAAGTACGTTTAGAATACGAGATGCTGTATTGGGAGTTTTTACTATTATAACTTTAGTGTTGTTAAAACGTCTTGGCCAAGGGTGTAAACGTACAGATGGATTAGTTAAACAAATAAGATGGTTTATATCACTGGCGCGCAACGCTGTGGTAGTCATTATAGGCATAATTGTTGCATATACCATAAAAGCGATTACAGATAGAGAACCTTTAAAAATAATAGGAGAGATCGGCAGTGGCTTGCCTAAATTTCAACCACCTCCCTTCAGCACTGTTGTGGGCAATGAAACTCATACTTTTACTGATATGTTACAAAATTTGGGTCTAGAATCGATATCATTGCCGTTGGTGGCTATTTTAGAACTAGTTGCAATTGCAAAGGCATTTGCTGATGGCGCTCAAATACAGGCTACACAGGAAATGATTGCACTTGGATTATGTAATATTATTGGATCTTTTGCCTTGAGTATGCCCATAACTGGATCTTTTACTCGCACTGCTTTGAATAATGCTTCAGGTGTTCAAACGCCCGCGAGTGGTATATTCACAGCCATGCTTATTGTTTTAGCCTTAAGTTTGTTAACTTCAACGTTTTACTATATTCCTAAAGCGTCATTAGCTGGATTGATAATAACGGCGATGTTTTATATGATTGATTACAATATAATAATAAGATTATGGAATAGTAGTAAACGTGAGCTTTTTATATTGATAGCTACTATGTTCGTTTGCTTATCATTAGGTTTGGAATACGGTATAATGGCAGGCGTTATAATAGATGCCCTCAGTTTACTTTTCTCAACTGCCAGACCTAGCATAGAAATAAATGCAGTTGGTGCTTCCAAAGGAAACATGGTTCTGATAAGCTTACCAGAAAGCTTGTCTTATTGTGCTGCAGATCATGTAAGACGAAAAATATTAAACTCAGCAAATAATGCAGAATTTGATACTGTTATAGTAGTAGATGGGTCAAATCTTCGAAATATGGATACAACAGTGGCATCTAATCTAATGTCGATAATAAAAGATATGGAAAAGAGAAGTGTGCAAGTAATGTTTTTAAATTTTGATATGTCTTTAAAGAAAACTTGTACTGACATAAATTCTAATTTTGCTGACAAATTTCTAACAGATGTTCATGCTAGTATAGGTGACGTTGAGTTTACAAAACTCAGGGTAGTAAACGATACAGATAGAAGTTGATAAAGATATTATGAAATCTAGGATATGTTATTACGTAAGATATATTTTTACATTAATTACAAAAGTATTTTATGCAAAATTTTGCGATATATGTAACTATGATTTGAACTGATAGATTTTTAAAATATTACTTTATTTATACTTTCTTTTATTACTTAAAAAAAAAATATATATATAAAAAATCAATATTTTTAATTAAATAATATTGCCTCATAAGTCTGACTGTAGTAGATTAGTTAATATTTATAATATTAATCGATATATTAAAATGTGATTATAATAAAATTGGATATGGTTTTTTATATATTGTGTTTATTTCAATTTTCTTATACATTAAGAAGAGAATATATCTTGTACTTAAAACATTAAAATAATCGTCGCCTGCAGATTTGTTTTCACTTTAATATGCAATATGCACTATCCTTTTTGTCCCCCGTTCTCGTAAGAATTATACAGATACCATTGTTTATTGCTCCTCTACACTGTATAGCCAACAACATGCCAATTTTAACTTTCTAAGTCTAATAGTTTCATCTGTGGATGGTCACTTAGTAATCAAAAAGTTTTATATACTTAGATGTGAACCCTTTCCAAAATAATATAATAAAAAAATAATAATCGAAATCGATTGTGTTGATATTGGTTTTTTCGTCCATTTGTCGCGCACATACTTAATACAAATTTAAGACTTATGTGATTTTCTTAAAGATACCATTGTCAGAAATGGACTAAACTAATATGAGACCATACGAGAATCATGGGAAATGGGTGCCCCCAGTCCAAAGTTAACAAACATAAAAAACACTCGAATTGACCTCCTTTTACAGGAGTCGGTTAAAAAATTCTGAAGTATTTAAAAAAAATCTTATAATAAATCTAGTTCTAATTAATTATAATGAGACAACAAAGAATTGTACCTTAATGAATCAATCAATTAAAAAAGACCTAATTATATAAGATTAAGAGATAATAGTTAAAGTAAAAAAAAGTAAAATACTACTTTATTACACATTTTTGACATGCAGATTGACAGCAATCTCATATAATATTTAAATTTGAGGGTGATTTCAATTTATGGTTCACATATGGCGAGAGGATTTCGTATATATAAAACGTTCAATAATCTACTCAAAAGACTGTGGATGGGCTTATCGTAAATTCTTGATCCCCTCAATATTTCTATTGCATTGATCGCCGGAGGGGTGTCATTCCTTACTTACCTGAAATTTATTAACGTGATTCAGCACTTCTGAAACAGATTTATAATATTATATTGTTATGGTGAATCGTTTATTGAAAAATCATAATTTAAGTTTTTTTATGATACAAAAACAAATTGTTAATAATATTTTGTCTTTATTTTTCTCCTTCTCATTGTAAGCGCGACGGTTGTGTGTTCGATTTCAAGTTAGAGAGAATTATTTTTTCACATTATAATATTACAACAAGAATAGATAACAACAGATAGTATAGATAAAAATAGGTAGTATAGATAATGAAGTCATTTATCAATAGTTTTAGTCACTTCACGTGAGATATTTACTGCGCGCTAGTTTGAAAGCATTTTTCTTTCTATATCAATACACTTATTTGTTGCCCGATAATTAAAAGTACGATGCCATAGTTCCATTAATTGATCGAAAAAAAAATCTTGTACAAAGGTATGTATTAAAACTTTGCGGAGAACTTTTCCTCTTTGTAAAATAATAATTAACAAGAAAACTACTGAAAAAACTACTGAAACTAACGGGTTTCTTAGTTTTTAAAATTATACTTAAGACTAAAATTATATTTTAGCCCCATTGGGACAAGGTATGCATGTAAGCGCGATGGTAATGAATTCGATTCACACTCGGGGGAATGTTTATATCCACTTTGTTTGACAATGTTTGATAAATTCTGCGGAAAAATAGGGAATAGAGCGTCTTGAAACTACGCAGCTACGCTACGCTATCTTTTTTATTTCAGGCTGAATCCTACGTATAAATGTATAGGCAGAGGGGACTTTTTGTTAAGATACTCTATATCCTCTTCACTTTTCGCCAAAGAACTAAAATTATTAATAAATAATAATCAAACGGGAATCGAGCCCACAATCGTCGCGTCTACAGAATCACGCGTGTGCCACTGCGCCTCTACTGCTTTGGTAAACAGTAACATGCACAACGAAACTACTATTAAATTATATAAAAGTAATATAACTCTATATCAAGAGACAATATGAGACAACATTAACTCCTGATTTTATACACTTGATTCATTTTCAACTTTATCTGTCACGCGGAGGCACGAGGAGGTATGGCAATGACACGTCAAATCACGCGTAAATAACGGTTGAATGAACACGCTGTTGTCCCCCGACCAGGTATAAAAGACCTCCTATCCGCTAAATGTCTACTTTATATTCATATTCTCAAAACATTTTGCAAATTTTTGGGGATAAGATGTTTTGGTCTTCGACCCAAGTCACCTTGCAGTTCTTTTTTTTATGAAATTTCAGGTTCTGAATGGAAACAGTTTTCAGATGATTAGTTTCAGTTATAGTATGTATGTACCTACTGATTTGTGATTTGTCGCGTTGCAGTACATCATGTGTGAAGCTGAAAAATTGTCAATATTGACATTTTAATAGATGGGTGGCCATTTATTATTTTTATAGCTTCCTCTTTGTGTAGTAACATGTAATATAATTTTGTAATAAAAATATATTTTTTTTTATATAAAAATAGTAGTAGATGTGAGAAAGGACCTAGTGGTAAGGCACTTCGTTCTTAATTTTTCGCATGAATTCAAAAATGGTGTGTTGGGTAGCAGAACTCTACACCGTGTTTTATTTTGCCGAAATTAATTGCAGAAAATACATATAATTCATATTCTCGTGTAAGGATCGAACCCACAACCGTCGTATTTACAGTGAGACACTGTGCTGATGTTGTCCTAAAGACTTCAAATTTTTTGTAGCTTCATAGCAGAATAAGCAGAAGGAACCTGGGAACCTAGTGTAAAGAGTCTTAAGACACTGCGTCTTCATCAAGGACACTTGCGTTCTCATTACCAAACCGAGGAAACAAAAATATTGAATATTTCATACCACAGCTCCACGACGGCCTTGGTTTAAAAAAATAAATTTTATATGTATAAAAAGCATGTGTACAAACAAAATTCACTTTTAATCATTAATTGCCAAAATATTTGACAAACCAACTTTACAATAACTGGTTGGAATTTATAACATTCTGATTATTATTGCGTACCAACTGGATTGCCACATTTCTAACTAAATATCCCCAACAACAATCAACAACCATTAATCTCGACTAAACATTAAAAGCTTGTTAAGCTGCGGTCACAGCTAAAACAAATACCAGGTTCTATGTAACAGCGGCATTCACTTGTGATATAATAATTGGTTTTAGTGAAATAATCGTTGTCTTGGAGTGGAATTTATAGTTGCATGTTTAAACGTAAATACAATTTTGGATAATCGATTTTTTTATAGTTTCACGCCGTATCCCTCATGTAGTACGTACGGTAGGCAGAGGTAACTTAGTGTTAAGACATTCTGTGCCTTATTTTTCGCCCAATTTTCTAGAAATTGCTCTTTGAGTGGTAGAACTTAAAGCCACGCTGTCTATCACTGTGGAGGACATGATAATAATTTTTGAATATGTTCCATCTATTTGGGAATAGGAATCGAATCCACAACGGTCGTATTTACTATCAGATTCCTATCGCTATGTTTACCACTATTCCACTGCGCCACAACAGTCTCAACCTGACGAAAGTACTATTTCAGTTGCGATAAAAAGTTAGACTACTATTATTCATGTTCATACTATCCATCTCTTACAATGTAAATCCGCTTTTATCTTGAACATCGTCACACTGAAAGTAATTTAAATAATACACCGTAAACTGTAAACCGCCTCCAGAATTCAGCGAAAATAGTCAACCGATTGTTTTAACACTGAGTTCCCTCTAAATCCAGTGTTAAGACACTCCGTTCTCTATTTTCCGTTAAGACCCTTCGTACTATAATAGGGATATTATAATTCTGGAGGTAATGTGTGTTGAGAGGCGGAACTTAACGCCGCGCTTTGCCTCGACACCAGAACGAAGAAATGAAAATATAAATTTAGATAAATATTTCATATCCTCGAGTGGCGATAGAACGCACCACCGGGCGCGTCTACAATCATACACTTGTATACCTGCGCCACGACTGGCCTGGCCTGAAAAAAAACATCATAAAATATTCATAGGAACAATAAGTGCCGTTTTATGGGAAGCCCTATAATGGCACACCGTGAACATTAAACAGAGTTTAACTACGAGTGCAAGACTTGCTCTTATTTGATCGGGACCCCGCGAAATTGCTTTTTCATTGCAACCAATTTCGCTGTATTATGAATATAAAATGGTACAATGTGTCGTTGAGGGTGTTCTGGTTCAATAGGAAAGTGCCATAGTTATTGTTTTAGGTTCGATTCCTTTTCGATGTATATTTGTTAACAGCTTCAATGCCATGTATATGCCCATTTCTAACTTATCATAAATATTCGAGATATAACGTGTATTTTTGTTTAAGTAAAATTGTTTTGATTTGTGATTTGTGCTCTTTATTAGATAAAACATACTACTTTTTATTAAATAGAATATTTTACATAAATTTAAAAAAAAATTACGTACATTCTGCACAATGTAAAATAAAGCTAGTGCCGTAAAGCCATCTGATATGTGATCATTCTGAACGGGTCTCGTAACTAGACATTTAAAAACTTAATTTTTCTTAATTTTTTGCTTCACACTTAGGATACATGCTTCACATTCAGGATACATAACAGGATAAGCAAAAAGAACCTAGTTTTAATCTCCTCAATCTTCGACCATATTTAAACATATTTATTGAGTGGCAATACCCAAAGCCGCGCTTGGTCTTGTTACCAGAGCGAAGAAAAACTATAAAATAATAAAAATATTTTTAAATCGGTTACTTTTATTTAAAAATCTTTAAAAGAAAACAGATAATATTATAAATTCTAGTAGAAGAAGAATAACTTTTTAAAAAGCTAGAATGAAGACCACAGAAAGGCGTTACAAAAATGTTACTCCCATCACTCAAAACATAATATCTCAAAAACTTGGTTGGAAAATGGAGAACGGAATATCTTAACACTAGGTTTCCTCTGCCTTCTGCGCTATATGCTGAATTCAGCGTGAAACTAAAAAAAACACAAAAAATACATAGAGTCTTTGTAGAGTCAATTGAAAGGCCAATTGCAATCTGTACTACAGTAAAAACTCACTAACGAACGAAAAATCCTTTGAAGCAAGTTCCATTTGAACAACTCTGTAAATAAAGTAAAAAGGAGACGGTTGTTTAATTTTATTGATATACATTTTTTGCCAAAAACAGTATTCTTTTGATAATATATGTAAAATGTAAATAAATGTTCGAAATGTCTCGTAGTGTGAGCTTATAATTTGTCTGTACAGGAAGTTGTATGTACACTGAAATTTTAACATGGTTTCCTGGTTAATGTTTGTATTAACTATTTCGATACTCCAGGGGATGCGGCGTTGAGTTCCGCCACTCAGCAAGCAATGCCACCAGAATTCGGCGGAATTTGGGGAATGGAGTGTCTTAACATTAATTCCCTCTGCTTACACTCGAGGTAGCTCTAACCGCAATTATAGTGGGTTCAAAACATTAATAACATAGTGTAACTAATGTATGTTATAGATAGATTTTACAAAAAGAATTGTTCAAATCCGTTAATAGTTGCTGAGTTGCTAAAGTAGTATTCTTTTTTCATTTTACCGCATATCCCTCATTAAGGGAAAAACGTGGAGAGAATTTAGGGTTAAGATTATTCTGTATTCTCATTTTTTTTCTATATTGTAAAAATACATATGCACGTACGTATGTATGTAGCAATATCCTTACAAAGAAAATTTCACATAAACAATCCCTATCAATACACGCTATTGTTTACTTTATTTTTTACACTTTTTTACAATTTATGACGACATTTTTAACCTTTGACTCGGAGCCAAGCGGCCTTTTCGTGCCCGGGTGGGCTGTAATGGAAATTTTATGATGTTTTTATATCTTGAGGGTTGCTTGAAAACGCTTGGTTACGTTTGTTTTGAATTAAAAATAGTTGATTATTTGCTTAGCTGTATAAAGAAGTTCGTTTTAAGCAAGGATACGTACTTTCCCTGATTTAATTCGATTAGTTTGTGTGTCTGCTAATAGTGAGGTGGTGAAACAGTGTCCGATCAAAACATTCGTGTTATGTTACGGAACTCAACGTCGCGCTTTATCTGGTTACTAGGGTGAGGAAATAAAAATATTTAATATTTGATTTCTTCGAGTGGGAATCCAAGCCACACGTTGTTTCTTTTATAGTATATCTAAATCTATCTATCTCCATATATATATATAAAATTTTTTTTCCCTTACTAGATGACTGACAACCGACGCTCTGAGGAAATACTTGGACTTAAAAGTAGAAATTTTGCATGCAGATGGGTTAGGGAGTGTAGGGAAGCTAAGAAAGCATTTCTGAGAAAAAAAAAATACAAAGGTAACCTAGTTAAGACATTCCGTCCCCTACTGTCCGCCGATTTTTTTATTGCGTCACTGCGTGATGGGTGGCTAAGCTCAATGTCGGGCTTTTGCCTTGGTGCCGAAGAGAAGAAATAAAAATATTAATAAAAAATAATTCAATTCCTCGAATCGAACCCACAACCGTCGCTGTACCCCTAGGAATAATAGTATATAATAAGATATAGGGGAAAAGCTTCACAATATTTAAGGTGATTCAACATATAAATATAAAATTGAACATGAAAAATGTACGTACGATGCAGGTTTCCCAGACATAAATCGTCTACAGCGCTCGCTAGTAATAAAAATATTAAGCGATCTCATCTCACGCGATCACTTCTTATATCTATGGGAAGTATAAATATATTTAGACGGAAATTGAAAACTTTATAATATTATAAACATTAAAAAATCTAGAGTTATAACTTTTGTTAGGATCTTAGCTCAGTTTGTACTTTATAGTGTGTAATTGTAGGTATGTTGGGTGTAGGTTCAATACTATTCGAAGTTCTGATAAGATAAAATGCGGCGTTAAGAGTCGCTAGTTAATATGCAAATTGCCTAGATAGAAGGCGGAAGAGAATGAGAGTGAGACAATGGGTGGAATATAATGAGAGAGAGTGGCTTAAGGCCGGGTTTTTGTTGTCTATCTTGCTATATGGTGGAGTCCGTTAAAACTATAAAAAAATTAAAAGCTTTACTAAAACTGAGAAGATTAGCCGTGTTGCTCCCATTCTCATTCAATATGTGGTTGAAACATAAACAGTTGCGAAAATATTTTTTCTTCTTTTCTTTTCTTTTCTTTTCTTAATCTTGAATCTAGGCTAATATTATAAATATTAATAGTTTGTTTGGTTCATCGCTATCATCTCAGGAACTACAAGTTTGAATAAAATATTTTTGTGCTAAATAACTCATGTGCCGGAGAAGACTGTAGATTATATAACATTATGCTACAACGCAATGAAGAATTCTTATCAACGAGAATATGAGAGTTTCCGAAGAGCTTGCCAAGCCGTAGATATAGCTGGTATATTTCATTTAGCTTCATACTATATCCCGCACATAAAAGTGCAGGAAGAGGGAACCTGGGAACCTAATGTTCATAACTGTATCCGTTCCCATTAAGATACTTCAATTTCTCACTTTGTGCTGCGTTTATGAGACAATGCGTGGCAGAACTTATTGACGCGTTACCAAAGCAAAGAAATAAAAATTTCAAATATTTTATTGAAACCCACAACAGACGGCTTTAAAGTCACTTTCGTATACAGCCGGGCCACGATTACCTCGCTTTAAGTTAGAGCTGGTATATTATATTTAACATATGTATAAATTATAAAAATCAACAAAATTTTGAATTTCTAAAGCTGAACGATCAACTAATATGGGGAGTCTAGACGTACAGACAAGGGGGCCGTATCGAAAACATTTCTATTATATATATCTCCATTATACGAGTAGACGGGCAACGTCCGCTACCATCATCCACAACTAGTCTCTATCAAACGATGGTTAAACATTAATATTTATTTTATATTTATTCTTTTTGATGCGCACGTCTTAGTAAATCTTCTGGTGTATAAACTCAAGGAAACGTATAGAAACCTTGATTTAAATATAGTTTTGGAAATATATGACAAATTTAATGTAGCGGGAACCTGCCAGTTTTAGAAACAGTTAAATAGAAGAATATAAGATACATTAGCTTTACTCTTATGTCTCGCTCTTAGCAGGAGAATAGACAGAGGGAACCTGGGAACCAATTTTTAAGACACCTCCGTTCCTTGTTTTAAGAGCAACAGATTGTGGGCTCGATTGCCATTCGAAGAAATTTTATATTTAATATTTCCATATCCTTGCGCTGATAAAGAGACAAAGCTCGGCGTTATGTTCCATGCCTCCAGAATTCGGCGGAAAGTTGTTGGAAAGACCATTAGAATTGTCGATGCTCTCAAATTAACCTAAATCTCTTAAGTACACGGAGAGATGTATGTTCTCTGTCGGTATTCTATCGTCTTGACTTTGTGTTTATTACTCCATTGAATTATTGGTGCCACCATCCTCTTTCTACCAACGTCTCCCACCACAGGAGTAAATATCATCTGCGCCACCAGGATGCATTTTTGGCGTCTAAGTCATTCTTCACTCATACATGTAAGCTATGGAATGATTTCTCTTCTGAGGTGTTTCCTAAACACTATGATTTGAGAGTTTTTAAGCCTCGTTTATACATTTTTACCCTCAAGGCCGGGATTGCATCCTCAATCCTCTTACTATGTAAATTCCGCTTACCATCAGGTCGTCTTTTGGTTCGTTTGAATCTTTTTACAAAAAAAAAGGAGTAGGACCCTAGGTTCCCTCTGACTACTGTGATGCAGGATACAGCGCGGAGATAAAAAAAGCACTAGGCAAGATAAAGCGTAAATCTGAAAAAAATGGCGTTTTCTTGGCAGTTTAGAAAAAAAGGAATTCTTTGGACAACCTGCTAATAAATCACATTTCTAAGAATAGCTTTTAGGAAACAATTCTCGGTAATCTAGTTATAGGTTTAAAGAGCACGTGACACACAATTGTATAGGGATAACTATTATTTACTATATGGTTACACTTATGAAGGTTTTTCTAAGTAGTTCTTATATACTAAATAATACTATTTTTATATAATAAAGAAGCTATTTTTTGCGCAAATGTGTATTTTTTATTTCTATAAATTGCATATGATTAAGTTTATTATTCTCTTCGCCTCCACACTAAATTATAAACATTATACATTAGTAAAACTTATTAATATTTTCTACAACCAAAAAACTAAGGCTGTCATGATGGTTGTAAGTTTGAATCCCACTCGGAGGAATCAACTTTTTACTTTCCTCCCTCTGGTAACATAAAAGATGCAGCGTTGAGGTCCGCCCCTCTACGCTCAATATCTCTTAAATTGGTTGATATGTGGGGGGCAGAGTGTATAAGCACCCTCTCTCCTCATAATTCCCTCTACCTACCCTGCTATATATATGCGGGATAGAGTGTGAAGCAATTTATTTATTAAATTATTTTAGTATTATATTGTAAACGGAAACCCAGTAAACAAGAGAAGAAGCATATGTATAATGTCAAACGAAATGAAATGAATGACAGCCAGTCGGATATTTCAAAAGCATACCTGTCACGTTGAAATGTTTGCTTCATACAGTACTTACATATGGGGGCTTGAAATGTTATATGCTCATATCTTTTGTCATTGGTATTTTGTACAAAAGTTACAGTATAAATAACTTCTTATGTTAAATAACCTAGAAACCTATAAAGAAAGCTGATACATTTTTTTAAAACAAGAAATGACTTTTTTTAAACATTTTTAAAGTGTTAATCCACACTTAGGAAAGTTAAATACTTA
>DWAO01001357.1:0-19315 GCA_018230605.1 Heliconius congener
AACCCACAACCAGTCGATTTTACAGTCACACTTCGTGCCGCTGCGCCACGACTGGTCTCAATATTATTATTTTTTTTAAATATCTTTTTGCCCTCATATGACGGAAAAGACAAAGAATATAATGTTTTTATTCAAAGAAAACAGATTCAATATACTTAGTAAAACCGAGATAACAAACAAAAAAATCATCATATATTATTTCAAAAGAAATTTGTACCTACGAATAGGCATATACGTACTGTGTGCAATATATTCCACACAATACCCCGAAAATATCAACAAAAAAATATCAAATTTACATTTTTACAAAAATAAACAACCGTCAAAAACTACCTAGAAACGCTACCAGCTGTAGATAAAACACAACAGTCTATTTCAATGAAGTGGTAAGATTAATCATCACCAAATTAAAAATAGCTCGAGTTATAAACAATAAGGTTATTCGCATTTAGCTCTTGTACGTAACAGATTCCATTCATTCATACTCTCGTATAGAAATATTTCGACACAGCAGACATATGAGCTTGTTGAGTGGCGTAACTCAACGCCGCGCTTCTCTACTATAGAAGGGAAAAAAACAATTCCAATATAATCAATACCATAGTGGTAAGAGAGGTAGAGGGATAGATGGGTTGACCTCTGAGAACACAGTATCGTTAATACTGGAGGAAGGTCACCAAAAGTATGAGGACCCCAGAAAGTGAGTGAGAGTTCATGTTGACTACAGTGGACGAAGCGAAAGGGAGTATACAGTGACCGTAAGTTCCCTCAGCCTCCCCCACTAGATACAGCTTGAAACTAAAATATAAAAAAATAGAGATAGAACCCACAACCATCGCGTTTCCAATCAGATACTCTCTTCACACATTTGTAGACTTAACCTTTTCGTTCTAATTACTCTGTTTTTTATTTATTTAAAACATTGTGTGTTGGATATCCGCCAAAAAAACTAAAGTAAAGTTATATATCTTATGTTTAATAGCAACACTGTGTAGTGCCAGCCTAATTGCAGAACTTTCATTTCAGTTCCCAATTCTTTGAAAGAGTTCCTACTTGATTATTAAGTTGATAGTGTAGATAGAAACAAATACAAAGCATATCCTAGTAATATTATTAATGTGAAAGTTTGTAATGGATGTTTGTTCCACAGTCACGTAAAAACTACTAACCCGATTTTGATAAAACTTTACAGTAATGAAGCTTATACATCACAGGGCATGTAGTCTAAAATTTACGCACATTTTGTCTTATTATTTATTTATTTATATTTGGAACGTTATTTAATAAATAAATACTATATAAATGTAACAATATAAAAAATGGGACAAGCACGAGTCGGGTTCGTCCACCGAGCGTTCCGTACAAAAATTGAACGTCTCGAGCTTTTTATGAAATTCAAGTTTAACTTATCCGGAGCCTTTTCATTTGATGATACCTCAATTAAACTAGCGGCTTTAATATCAAATTTTGACCCTATTTAAGGCTATTATTTTTAGGGATTTAACCACAAATGTATACATTTCATAATTCTAGGTCAACCGGAAGTATACATTTTGATTTCGATGAGTTTTTTGGCGATATAAACGACAATATTTTTTTTAGTAAATGTAGAAATACGATTATATCAGGAAATCATGGGACCTTACATCTATATACAGTTTAAGTTTCAACTCGATATCTCCAACCGATCCTGAGGTAAAGGCTCTCGACAGACAATCAGACGGACGAACAACAAAATAATCTTATAAGAGTATCTTGTTACCTTAAAAAATACGGAACCCTAAAAATAGTTTAATTGCATATCCAAACCACTACTGTAACACTTATCAAGACCGGATACGCACAGTAGATATACGTGTGAAATTCAACAAGATAATTAAAAAATAACAATATGACATTTTATAAATAACTAAATCTAAATAAAACAATAGAATATAGCAACCTAAATATATTATTTCTCTTTCATTATTCAATCTAAAAGTAGTTATAGATATTTATAACATTAATTTCATCCAATAATAGTATTTTTTTATATCTATCTTACAGAAATTTGTCAATCGATTAGACTGAGAATGTCATCAAATAGTTATGGGTTCAAATACTGCTGAAAGTTTAATACCAAACTGTTTTCAGCTTCACACTCAATGTCGCTTACTTAGTCTTTACCAGTTAGTCAGTGCAGAAATGAAAACTCATACCCCCATGGAGAAACGAATCCACGACCATCGCGTATACAGCCGGACGCCATCACCTAAATCCCAAAGTTCAATATATTTATTGTTTTCATTACTAACTTATAAATATACATATATTTAATATAAAAAAATACTGTAAATTACTAAATACTAAAAAAAAAATTTTTACATTATATTTATCACCTAATCCTCTTAACATTCAATAATTACGTCATAATCACAAATGAAAATGAGCAATATCCATGATTTCATACAGTTAGATATAACACGAATAAATTAAAATCGCCTTAGTGTACATAGTAAATATATGAAAACATAAATGTCACTTACCTTGTCTGCATACTCTGCTCTGTAGTTCAGCTCCTATATTTTGTTTTATTTCTTTGCTATATTTGTTTATTATAATGAAGAGATCTACTTTCTATTTTAATGAAAGCAAAAATAACGATATCCGTATGTACAATGATACATACTATCGTTTATGAACAACTTAGTAGATCCATTTTGATGAGGTTTTCATTAAAAGTACTAGATATTTTAAAAATAGTCCAAATAGATCTTAATATAATAAATTTATATGAAGATCTCAAAGTTTTTTGTGATTATTATAATTACAGTACTTTTTTGCAATTTTTTCTCTAAACATATTATATTTTGTATATCCATATTAAAATATTAATATATAAAGACGTACAAACTTCTTAATTCTCTTACATAGGCTTTTTAAATAATGCCTTGAATTTTCTGAACAAAACTCGGGAAAGCTTTCAATTATTTATTTTTTTGTGGCTGGGATTAGAACCCACAGTCGTCGACAGTTGAGTCACATGCCAAACCATTGCAACTAATAGCAGCAGATAGCCGATAAAATACTATATTTTTGTTTATCATTTTATAACTTAACCTAATGAAGTTTTGATATTTTTAATGTAATATAAATATTCGATTAGAAAATTAGTATCGTATTATGATTTTTTTTATTTTAATTGAAATCTTTAAAATCATTTATTTAAATTTTTTTACCTAAAAATAGTTCTTTCGAGGCTTTAACTTAAAAAAAAGAGTTCGTTTAAATTACAGGTTATACGACGGCCTCTACCGTCGTGATGCAGCGACACAGCGTTTGATGTGAAGAAACATGACGAGTGTGGGTTCAATTTCCACTATGTTAACGCTACATGGTAAAGCACTTTCAATTTCCACCACTTAAAGAGCAATGTCTCATAAACAGAGTGTCTTAATACTCTGTCTACCCCTAGCAGGGTACGGGAAAAAAGCATGAAGCTTATCAACTTTTAGCTTATATTTGAATAGATTTAGTTAGTATTGTATTAATGTGATAATAATCAGAAGTTTTCTTTTTGTATCTCACTGAAGTAGTGTACATTCATTTATTCAGTAATATAGTATAATTATCATAACAGGTTTTTGTCTCATAAAATTGGTAAATACTCTTTATATTTTAAATATTTGAATAGTTTTCACTTTACATACAAATTCTAACATTATCCAAAATTAGATGTGTCAATATGTTCCGGGAAATTATGAAGGAATAATAAAAAATATATATATTTGTTCGGAAGATATCAGTAGTGGTAAATCACTCTGCTTTTCGTTAGGTTTGGTGTGGTCAGACTAAATAAATTCTTGAGCGAGATTCGAACCCGCGACTATTTGCTACAGCCAGTCATTTCAACTGAGAAACCATAATTTTGAAACCAAGTTTTATATTTCATTTGATATTTATTTAATATCAAATAAATTTATCTTATTATTACTAGCGGAACATGTATGTATGATATGTTTAACATACCTCTAAAATTCAGCATATATTATAAAATTAAGTATTTAAATTAGCAACAGATATCATAATGATGCATTTTATAATTTTTTTGGAATTTTTTCATATAATATTTTTTCAATTATCTGATTTTAATATCTATGATAAAACTTAAATTTGTAAAAATATTGTGACTCAATTCAAAATTTGCGTTGGTGGAAAATTAAGATATAATACACTTCAAGGAATATATATTACATGTTCAGATTTTATATTTAAGAAAAGCCAAAAAAATTTGCATAATTTAAAAAGCTAGATATTAGTCAAAGTATGTAGTGTTGGCTTTATGAACTTTAGTTAGAATAGCCCCATTGTGAAAGAGTACCAATATAAGTGACAAACAGAATTGCTAGTGACAATAATAATATCATTGCAACAATTAACAGCATTCTTACATTCTGATCATGACATTTTATTATCAGTTAAAAAATCTGTCTTATTTAAATTTTAATTTTATAAGAAAATTTAAAAAACATAGACAAAATGACAATTCTTTGGGCTATAGTTAACTACAATAGTGTTCTTTTTTTTTAAATTAATGAACAATAATTAGGTCCTTACTATTTAAGTTTATCTAATAGTTTTAAGTCTATCATATTTATATGTTCAAAGCTGGTACTTTTTAATAGTTTTGACAGATTGAGCTGTTTAGATTGATGTAAACTTAAATGTTCTTTTTTCGAAAATAAATACTTAATATCTACTTAGTTCATTGATTTGTAAGTTTACCTAATTATAACTTCAGCATAGTTTAACGTTTGAAGCCGGTTCCCCTCATCAGTCATCGGTGTACGTAACGTGGTTATGTAGGCAGTTTGTGTACTTACTGTCATATCCGGCCGTCCAGGACCACAGCGACACCATCGCGAGCAGCCAGTGATACATGAGGCCTTCGATCCTCCAATACAAGGGTGCGTACAAGGGTCTCGTGACACACAGCGCCATCATCCACAACACGTAAGCGGGGATGCAGTATACGTTGTTCACGACCGCGAAAGCAGTACGGCCCGCGATTCTCACGTACCGGCTGAAAAACAGCACGCGTCACGCTCGCCGCTCACCGCTCACCGCGCTCCCCCTGCGCACAGCTGCCGAGGCGGGCTTTCGTCGACGGACAATGGCGCTGCGCGGACGACAGAATCAAACACATGCGTACATTCGACGATATTTATTAATGGAATCGTTCACCGGATCACTGACGGTTATTTCGTTAAGTAGACTGCGAGTACAAATTTAAAAAGTCGCCCGCCCGCGTCGCGCGGCCGCGTGCGCGCGCGCAGGCACACCGCGCGAGGTGGCGCGTCGCGGCGCGGACGGGCTCACATGCGACTTCATTGCGACACACATTTTACACCGATCGACGTAACAACAACTCGTACGCGAGCACACATAGACAGACATACACAATTTAGTTTACGATGCATACTGCGGCGCGACCGCGGCCGGTCGGATTCGTCGTGTAAAATCAATACAAAGTTCATATATAAAATTAAAAAACGACATCGGACCGCTGAAATTATACAAAAATTACAATATTAAAGACTGTACACTATCTAATATATACAATAGTCGCCAGCATAGATATGTGCGGGGGCAGTAGGTATCATAGTATGTACACGCGGCGTACAATCGGCACGTATTCACACATTGTAGTCGTGCGCCATGAGGCCGTGGACCTGCTCGAGGCGGAACGCCAGCCGCTGCTTCTGCGAGAACTCGTCCTCCTCGAGCGTCACCATCAGCTGCTCGTTGTACTTCACCGCGTACGAGTACAGCTCGTTCAGCGCGCAGTTCGTATTGAACTCCTTCGTGTGAAGCCGCGACTCCTCCGCGAGCATCGCATTCATGTCCTGGTCAGAGATGGCCGACATCAATTTTATGTCGGCGTAGTACCGCTCTACCCACTCCTTGTACACTGGGATGTCTTTGGCATACAGGAGTTTAGAGGAGGGAGAGTCTTTGCCGAGAATGTGGTCGGAGGTGGAACACGAATCCATAAAGGTCTGCGCTATGACGGACAGGCAGGAGTCGACGGTGTTCGACTTGTGCACGTCGAACACGAAGTTAGGGTTTTTAATTAGATTTACCCAGAAGCGGAGGGGAAGGGAGTTACTTTTCCACGTGTGAACTACTTCAGGATCGGATATGGCGTGCTGGATCGCCTGGTCATCCAAGAAATCGAACATATATTTAATCGCGAGAGGTAAAGCGGAACCGCGGTGTGCGGTGCTGAAGATAGTCTCGAATAAATCGTCGACAAACTTTTGCAACGTGCCCTTAGTGGCGAGAAGACGCGTAAGATAAATTTCAGAAACCATTTTGTTGCCGCGTTCCCCTTCTTTGTGAGCGTCACCATCGTGGTGCCTAACGAGATGCCAGTATTTAAAGCCACCACCGTGTTCGTACTTGAGCGGGCTCGCCGGAGGACTCGCGGAACCGTATTTGCCCCTATTAAGAGTCTCGTAAGTGTGCGATTTATCGTTCTTTTCCATATTGGAAAGGTTATAAACCGAGCTCTGTTTCGCGACTAGACTCAAGCAAGCGCCGTCGGGAACGCGGTAGTGATTGAGGGTGTTAAGCTTGCGCCATTCGCCTTCGCATTTAGTGGTGCTGTCCTCGTCGTACAGTATCAAACGGCCGCAAGCGCCCGTGCGCCACTCTAAATCTAATTCGTCACGACTCGGCCGCTGCGAGTACGGCGTGGCGCGGTAAATAGCGTCTAAACATTTTTCTTTTACTTGGCTAATCGTATCACAGTCGAGAACTTTTACTTGCACGTTTTCCGTAGTAGCCTCTAAGCCGCTCACGAAGATGGTTTGCTGCGATATAGACACGCTCACGGTCATTGCTTTGAAATCGATCGACTGCCTAATTAGTTTCTCTTCGCTCAGAGAGTATCGCGCCTCGGAGGTTATAACGTCTACGGGCCCTTTATCTACTTGACCTTTCATTGACCTAAACAAAAGGTAAAGCGGCTCGCCGGCACATTCGCGAAGGAATTTGTATAAGAGGAAAGTAAACCAGGCGCTCAACATTTTCTCGGCGACGCTTTCAGTACGCCTAAGCAATAATTTAGGATGGCTCTTACTCTCCATACACTTTTCTATAAGCTCCGCTAGGAGCGTCTTTAAAACGTCAGTACAATACTCCATCTTACTTTGTAAAGTTACCATTATAAGTGAAGCTACATTAACACGATCGCGCATTGAAAAATACCTATTGCTTTCTAAAGTACGAATAAATAATAGAAGGAATGTTTTGTTCATAATTAACTGTCCGAACATTCTCAGACCCTTTTCTTTTCTAATAAGCTCTGGGCGTTCCCACTGGAGGACGACGTGATCGTCGATATTAGGGAACAATATTTTCATAGCGTACGTACGGTAATCGAGGAAGGGTATACCGCCCGTCACGTCTCCCGTCAAGTCAGTCATCTCAGTCTGAAGCTCCGCGAATGCCTCTTTGCATTCCGCAGCTACCCTTAATTCTAAAATATCCATTTGCTCCTGCATATTCTTTAATACTCTAATATTTTCAGTTGACTTTCGTCTATACATAACTAGAAACACGATAAATATTAATATGAGCACGACTATACTTGCTACAACACCGATTAATACTGGTTTCCCTATCGTCGCTTGTAAGCCTGCTTGCGACGAGTAGGATAATTTACCGATTTTATAAGTAAGAGCGCGTCCGACCTTCACGACCACCTCAGGAGTTTCGACTCCGTCGGGCAGCTCGTCGCGGGACGGCGGCCTGCACGTTAACTGATGCCTAGAGAGAGAAGTTACATTACACAAACTTTCCCCAATATGTACCTCGACATCTAACTCGGTACAGGCCCTATCTAAATTTTGACCGTTAATTGTCAAGTATTCAGATTTATAATACTTCACATCTTCATCAAATCTATCATAAATAGGATCCGGGTAAAGAAGAAACGCATCACCCGTCTTAGTGGTGAGATTTTGAACGCTTTGTACGTCGTCCATATTGAACCCGTATTCTAGTTCTAAAGGCTTGTCGGGATCTAGTTTCAAGCCGGCGCTCTCGATCCCGGGAGATTCGCAAATGAGATGGGTTTGAATATGAAAATCGACTCTATGACAAGGGGCTATGTACGGTCGGTTATCGTGATACACATATATTTGTGGAAACTGAATGGAATGAAAATTACGCCCCATTACTTTGATGTTTATCCCTCCGGACGGAATGCCCTTGGGCTGTTTGCGTTGTGATGCTAATGGTGGGCCAGATTCCACGGAAACTACAACGGGATCCTCGATATATTCGAACTTCTCGCGTTCTAAAGTACGCATTCCATTATCAAAACGCATCCGCAGCGTACCCATTTTCAACTGATAGGAGTGACTAGTTCTACACACGGCTTCCTCGTGCGATACAGATAAAATGGCGCATGGTAAATCATCAATAAATGCTTGAATATTACTTCCGGCATTCAGATGTTCGCCGGTGATACGTAACTTAGTACCGCCCGACTGAGGACCGTATTTAGGTTGAATTGAGTTTATTTTCGGATTTACGAAAGCATAGTGATGTTTAGACTCTCCGCGATAATCTGCGACTCGAACAACAACCGGTCCATCCCGGGGCACTTCTTCACCCGGACCGTCGACAGTACAAACGATACGCCTAGTTTTTACGTATAATTCAATAATAGGTTGACATTTTATTCCCGCGATAGTAACTCCGTTATAAATATCGGATATATTTCTACCTAAATTTATACCTTCGATGGTAATATTAGTACCGCCATCCCAAGGCCCTAACTGGGGTTTAAAAGAGTGAATTTCAGGATTAGGACAGGTTTGGGTCCTATTTAGCCAAACGCTAGGCGAATCACACTGCTCTTGAACCTCACATCGATCCGACCCCTGACACCAACCGCAACCGAATTTTTCAGGCAAAGCTAAACAAATACCGCAATTATCAGCCATGTCATTACAACGATAAATGAGAATGTGAGTATTATCCGGATTATCTAATGGTTTGGAACCTCCCCATATAACGGCGAATGAGGCGGTTATGTTAGGAGCGCGGGACGTATACGTGAACTCTACGGCTTCGCAATAAATCGTATCGGCGAGAAGTTGAGCATTGACGTGAGTAACGCGACCCTCTATATTGAATTGACACACGAATCTCGTCTGAACTATGAACTGACCGATAATGTGAACTTTAACTTTGATAGCTTTTTTCACACCGGATGGTACTAAAATTTCGTTAGTGCCGTCGGATGTGGAATTTATCGTCGGACAAAATCCGGGTCCAGAGCGATAACTTGGGCCTATCCTACTCACGCCTGTCACTAATATATCGTTCCGACAATTCTCTGCTGTATCGTGAGTACAGCGATGACCGTCCACGCACCAATCGCAAGGGAACGACGAACTGACACACTGAGTGCACGAGCTGTACGTATTACAATCGAAAAAGGTAAAATTAGTGGCAACAAAATCAGGTCCCTGTGTAGTTCGCACGGATAATTTGGCTGTAAAGTGATGCTGACCAGCAGGTATAGGTGGGAGAGTATCTGTACGCGGTGTAGTACAATTAACGCCGTATGGTTTTCTCGTTGCATTAGTAATAAGCGTACGATCTAAAGCTGTAAATGCACACAAAAATTGTCCATTGAGTGTCGGTAAATTTTCAATAACTAAATCTAGAGTCCTTGCAGTAGTTCGTTGCAACTGGTTGGGTGTCACTTGTGTGATTGTAGTACAACGGCCACTCCGGTAGGATATCCAGTACAGCGGGTCCTTAGCAGCGTCCTGACAATCGGATCGCAGACTGCACTTATTTTCTAACGAACACCAACCACAATACGGGTCTTTGGCTCCGAGACATGTTAGACATGATTTGTAAACGCTACATTCTTGAACTTTAACTTTAGACACTTTTCTTTCAGTCATTACATATAAATGCATTAATTGAGTATCGAAGAATAAATCTTTATTCACTGGAGAGTTTTCATCAACTACAATATCTCCGTAGTCAAAAGCGGAAGTAGCACTTTCTACAACAATTTTTTTAAGGTGACCCTCAGCGGTGCCAGCGAAGACTACGGTGTAGTCACCCGTGGCGGTCGCGGCCACGGCGGTCATCCTTTTATCAAACATAGCCACTGGTACAGCTTCTACTGGCTGTTCACCTCCTAAAGGAGTATTCACATCTAAGCCACAAAAATCTTCGCTAATCGATTGCAACTTCGTTCCAATGCAAGCGTGTGATGGTGATATAAAATCTAACCCTCTTGATCCATTTCCACTGAAACAAGTTTTTATATTTTGCATAAACTTGCGCCTAATCGCTTTAAGCGAATACACGCAAAGGGCTGACAGATTCGAGGGTGTGTTCGTATTGATGGTTTCGCTCTGACTGAAAGCTGCAAAGAGTACATCATGTTGGGCAGTTATGCCAAGTTCACCGGCTAATACAGAGCCGGCCTTGCCAACAAACGCCGCTTGAACGAGATTGTATCCAAAATTACCGCCTCCTTCACCCATACACGACATAGGAATCTCAGTATAAGAATAATAATTCTCGTCATCGTGACACACTCGGACCAACTTGCTGTAATATGTATCGGAGCCAACGCCTCGAAGCTGTATCGTTAAGAAATAGCTGAATCCTTCCGAACTAAAGCCGTACACGTAACTTATAGGATAACGTTCTCTAGATAAGGAATTCACAAACATTCGAGTTCCAGTCGTGACAGCCGTCCGCGCTATCATGAAAAGTCTATCGTCTTCGAGGGACCGGCTGCTGACGGTAGGCACTTCTGAACGATAAGGCGAATTCCCGGTGAAGGTGACCCCTACGTACATAACTTGCGTCATCGGCGGGTTAGGAGGTCCTGGCGCGATGAAGGCCACAGTGGAGGCGCTGGCGTTGTTCGCCACGACTGGCTCACGCACCTCACGCACGTCGTGCGAGATATTATTCAGGTTGCGCACAGAGCACAGCCCCTGCAGCACAGAACCGCACGTGATGAGGCGGCTCGTGGCGTAATCGATCACGAGGGCCTTGTTCATGTTGTCCGTCGGCTTCTTAAGGAAGTTGAGAGGGCAGTCGAACGTGCAGTGAGCTGAGTCGTTCACGGGGCCCGTGACGATCTTCTGCGCCACCTCGAGGTCGGGGGAGAGCTGGTAGATGCGGTTGACGGCGCCGATGTAAACGCGGCCCGTGTTGCGGTCGACCACCAGGTGGTTGAAAAGGGAGGTGGGCGCAGTGGAATCGGAGAAGGTGCACACCACATCCTGGGAGGCGCATGCCACATCCTGGAGGGCGCACGCGGCCCCGAGGGCCAGCAGGGCGCGCCACATGGCGCGGGCGCATGTGGCCTACCGTTGTCGTCCGCGGAGACACCCACCCCTCCATCTGGAACGCGACACAGCGCTCAGCACCGCAGCCTTGCCGCGAGCCTATCGCACCGTGCACAGAGGGCGGTGCTCCAACACAGTGCGATGGGATCGGGAGGCCGAGCGGGACGCCCGGTGACCCGTCTTCCTCGGTGATAAGTACCAACCTATTTTAGATTAGCTTCATAAGCCGCCCAACGTATTTTCGTTCTGTATGTTGACACTCGGTAACAGTGTGTTGCAATCGCTCAAATAAAAAATTTAAGAATGTATCAACCTGTGCAACGGATGTTTTTATTTCGCCGCGTACAAAAATAGGTTAGTACTAGGAATGAACGGGCACCGGCGGCCCCGACGCGGACACTGTACTATCAAATCACACGCCGACGAAAGCCTCACCATTATAAAAGGAGTAACAAATAAAATCATACAAATTGGCATGCTGTTCTTACGAGGGAGTGAACGTGGTAGCGTAACGATAAATAAAAGGAAAATAAATAATATACGAAACAACTGAATACATCGACAACATCGAGTATACTTACAGAATAGCCATGACGGAATATGAAAGGACGGGCTTCGATATTTTTATGTTCTACTCGTTTATATGCAAGTATGGCGCACTTTCATAGTGCGGCGACCGCGGCGGAGGCTCTGGGAGACCTGTAACAACAAACATCACGTTTTAAAGCCCGGCGGAGCTCTATCGATCCGATTTGTGCCACTCTTTTACTCTATATACATACCTACCTAATAAAAAAACGTCACATATCAACAAATGTGATATTTAACCTACATTTTTATCATTTTAAATTAGAGTAAGCATTTTTATTTTGTGAAGGCTATGCATAAATAATTGTTTTAGTCGAGTTATAATTTGTGTAAGATGTTTCATATAGTGATTCGATAACCCGGAGTATCAACGCTATAACACGACCGCGACCGGTTGTTCTTGTTGATTGCAGTTGCCACCACCCACTCGACCAATCTAACTCCTACGCAATATGAACGACATCAAAATACTAATACATCTTCCATAATTGATTACAAACACTTTATGCAACCATATTAAAACAATTACAGAAAATGTTGTCTATCACTGGAGAACGGAGAAAAGAATGTCAGCCATTACCGCGCACGCGATTCGATAGACGGAAGCCATTTCAATAAACGCTATTAACTTTTTGACGTATTACGCTATATTACCTAAATTAACTTACCTTGGTTGATAAATATCTCTTATTGGTTACAATCCTTGGTATCCTCCAGGTGGCAAGTAACACTTACACTACTTCACAATATTTCTTTGTACCAATCACTGTTAATTAACTAAATCACTGTCACCACAAAAGTTTTAATGTTTCACATTATATTAAAATAACTTGTTATTTAGTATATATATGTCGGTTTAGATGTATGAAGCCCGTTTAAATAGAGTCCCACGACAAGAGCATCAGTCTTCGTACGTAGCCATGGAATGACTTCGGTTTCGCTTTTCGAACGAGTCTAGGCGTGACTGGACCGAGTGCAGCCGATCACGCCCGATATCAAATTGTTTCTCAGATGTATCACTTGGTGCAGCACTATCGATATTTGCGTTCTGAAATGTTCTAATAGTTTATAATATTAAATTATAATTAAATAGTATAAACTATATTTAAGTTGTTTTAATCAATCATTAATATTTTCATATTTATTATTTTTAGTTGAGTATTTGTATTAAATATATGTTTTAAGTTGTAATATATTTTTAAAACAAGACTTATTGAAAATAAAGTACATGTTGAACTTTGTTGTTTTTTTTTTCTAAAAAAAGTTAAAAACATGCATATATGTAATATGTATTTCATTAATAACTAAATATTTCACACTTCTTGTACGAAAAATTTACTACGGACCTAAGGTACTTATTGAACTAAGTTCCATATGCGAATTAATGAAATATAAATTTAAAGAAAAACACAATCTTATAAGTTATACTGTAATATTAAATACCTAGTTCTTAATTTTATTTATCCGTATTCATCGCCGTGTTAAATATTTTTCTCAAAGTTATTTAATATTTAACAGATTATATCTAGATTTAGATAGTTGTATGACAGCTGATCTCAAGCCGACTGTCTATTATTTATTGAGGTGGTTATTTACTCGATTTCGAGTAAAAAAGTAATATTAAAACAAAATAATGGCCACAAGCATGTTCAAACTATCGTCTGCGCTAATAAATTCTTCTAAGAATTACAGATGCGTAGTAGGACTCATTAATAAAAACAATTTTTCAACAACAAATGTTACGAAGGTAAGTTGCATAACTGCTTTCTTTTTCTAACTTTTTGCAAAAGATTTTGAAAACAATGAAAGTATCGTATTTTTTTCTATTTTTTTTTGTAAAATATATCAAACAACAATTATATTGCATTTATTAGATATTATCATTATTTGTATATAGGTTTAAATTACTATAATACTAGCGCATATGTTATAACTTATAATTTTCTTTAATTGTTGGTCCTTCATATTTCTTTACAATAAAAATAGGTCTTTTTAAAAAATAAGTTTTCTATTTTTTTTATAAACCAAGTGCCTAACTAAATTCTTATTAATTTCAATAGTCTTGGAAAACATTTGTAATTGTGTTAGATATTTAATAAAAAATTATAACACATTAATTATAAATAAGTTTTTCTAAATATTACATTTCTCTGCTTTATTACTTACTATCATTTAAATATCTTTAAATAAAACATAACAAACATAATTAGAGATACCTTTGTGCCATGACACAATTTTATGCCTAAATTTTTAACAAAATTTTAACCAATCCAATCTCATCAACATCAACTCAACTCATTCATTTTAATCTATATAGGAAATTCAAATTTCAAAATTGCAATATGCAACTTTTAGATGTATAATATATGTGTATATTATAGTTTTTAAAAACAATTATTTGTTTCCTCTGAGAATTTACTTAATAAGCTATTTGCAGATATTAAGCTTGATATTAAGAAACCCTCTCTTTGACCTATCCTGCATGATTCAATTGATGTTAATTTAATACATTATCTTTTAAATAATCTTGATCAGTGTAGTAGGCTTTGCTTGTTAGGATTTGTTTTACAATTAATTTAACAGTTTATGTAGTGGCAAACTTAAAATAAAATCAATATATTTGAATAGATTTGATCAATATATTTGAAATAGCTAAATTGTTTTTATTGATACCACAACCCAATAAGTAAAATAAAATCAAAATTTTGCCATTTTTTTTTTTATTTTTTTTTATTTTTTTAATGGAAAAGACACGGCAAACGAAACAACAAACGTATTTATAATTCTGTTTTATAATTACTCAAATGGAGGTTGTTGCAGCACACTGTTTTCATGTGGTATAGTCCATTTATTAAGAAATGCTATAGACTATAGATATCACAGGTATTGGTGTAGCTTTTTTGTACATGCAGTCGAATTTACCTTAGGTACATAGAATGCCATATGTCACACATAGCCCATAGTTATCTTATTTGACCTCAGAGATGAAGTTGTGGAGATAAGCTATTTAGACTATTTAGTGATTTTTCTGACATAAAACTCGAGTCTTCCTTCTATTTCTACTGCATATTCATTAAATATTAATATTGTAAAGATATTGACTGAAATATTTACAAAATCATAAGAATTTATTGACATTCTTAAATAGTCGTAGCATTGATGAGTGGTGTTGTGTGTGATATAGTTTTTTAGTTTCATGCTGTCCCACACATAGCAAAGTAGGCAAAGGGAACCTAATGTTAATACACTCCATTCTCATTAAGACACATCCATTCCCCAGTTTCCTCTGAATTTTGGGGGCATTGTGAGTTGAGTGGGGAATTTAACACCGCAAATTGAAATTCTTCAAGATTTGAAATATTTCATTTTAGTATGTTCATATGTTTATAATCCTCAATAAGCAAATAACACTACATATACTACACTATATAATAATAAAATATATCTATAATAATTTATATTAGTAAACCAGTAAAGCAGAAGAGTTTGTTTGTAAAAGCTAGGATCTCTGGATCTACTGGTCTGATTTACTTTATGTTTATTTTGTATGAAAGCTATAGGCTATATAACATTACGGTGTAGGCCTTAGTTTGTCTTAAACAATGAAATAACAATAATAAGGAACACCATTGAACTGCTTTTAGCATGTGCGCTGCAAAAATAGTTAATTATATATCAGTATGTTGTATGGCAAAAAGATTCAATTTTATTACTTTTAAAAAAAAAGACAAGTAACAAAAAAGAAATTAAAAATTGTAAGGTTATTATTTCACATGTATTTTTAAACTTACGAGCGGAAGTTATTTCATCATCAAGGAAATTTAATGAAAATAATCTTCGGCTTTTAAAGAATTTGATTTGGACGTATACTTTTCGAGATTTACGGCCGCAAGACTAGGCTCGAGTCCCGTAGGGGGCGCCCTTGCCGCTGACGTCCTACCATAATCACGTAATATTCATGATTGAATATATCAGTTGACAAATGCAGCATAATAAAAGTATTATAAGTGGTATGCGGGCGAAGCCGCGAGTGGGCCGCTAGTAGTATTATAAAACTAATAAAAACTTAATGTATTACAGTATAGTCAACAAGTCATGGCCGCCTTGAAGTTATATTTTCTAACATTTCGCGAATTGTATTTAATTCTGAAGAAAATAAACGAGTAAGAAGAAATCCTAAAATTTAATAGGCAGTCATCTACAGCTAACTTCAGTGCCCACAACCCATACAGTACATCAATTTAAGAGTTTTTTCAACTTCACGCTGTATCTCGCATGTGGCTGGGTAGGCGGAGGGAGTCTAGGGTTAAGACTGCAATTTTCACCGAATTCTCGAGGCATTGCGTGTCCAGTGGCGTAACTCAACGACACCAGAGCAAATAAATGAAAATATTATATATTTCTTGAGTGGGAATCGAACCCACAGCCTATCGCGATTACATTCACACGCTTGTACCAGGGGTACAAGCCAACAAGGGGTACCACGACTGGTCTCAGTTAATTTATGTGTTTGTTTAGCAAATATCAGTTGATAACGTATCAAGTATGAAACCGCGTTGCGAATCGTTTACCCGCACTTGTTTAATTGTATGTTAAACAATATTTTTAATTATTATTAAAAACTAGCGTATATATTTTTTTCATTATTGTTATTATCAATATATCTACAGTTTTAATGTTGCAGTTTTATTAGTCTATGTTCTGTGAGTCTGATTGTCAAGTCCAAGGTCATGAGTTCGGTATTTTATGTCGCCCAAGAGATTTTTTTTTGATTTAGAAAAAAAATTTTCTGTTATTCGTAGAACTGTAGTCGGTGAAAGGTCTGTTAACTACTTGAGAAAAAGAATATTTTATTTGTACTGATGATTATCTGTTCCATCATTACTAACATATAGAAATTTTTTTTTTTTTTATATTTGCATTAAAAATTTTATTATTAAATTATGCATATCATTATAAAAGTAATATTTTATTTTATTCAAAATCAAACGTGAGCGTAAAAAGTTAAAAATATAGTTATGTGAATCTTATTTTTATAACTATCGCATATCGTATCGTTATCGTTCCGCCAAATACAAATTAAATGCTAATAAGAATGAGTATAAAGTTAGCATTCAGCCATACTATAGCAGTCAGTTCAGTATCTACGCATTGGAGGGGACGACCGTCTCGTCTCAGAACAACGTGGCGAAACTTGTACAGTTATTTTATAAATATAGCTTTTCGAATATTTATTACGTATCTTTTTTGTTGTTTTTAACCTTATAAAGTGATAGTTATATTTTTTCTATAATTATTTATGGTGTAATTACTGGCCGTCGCCTTTTATTGTAGTTTTGTTTAAAAAAAAACACCAGTTGTCAATTTTGATCGTGATCTGTCAAAATTTTGAAGTGATTTTTTTGAGTTTCATTTTTGTTGGTTTCTTTGAGTAAAATTTTCGGTAACAATGGCATGCACAGTGTGTTTGAACGAGAGCAAGCCCGTTAAAATGGTATGTTGAGTTAACTAATTTAAATCATTAATATAATTATTTATGTATCGATTGTACATGTAAATTAAATATTTATAGCGTATCAGTGACTTTTAAAATGTTTGTACTTGATTATGTAATAGTCGTAAAGTATTCCAATAAGTGTCTAGTAAATAAAATAATAATAAGTGCAAAATAAATTTATTTTCTTCATAAATTTTATTTTAATGCTGCTTTTTTTACTCTATTATTATGCGCAGAAAGAACATATTAGATTTTTCTATATTGACATATATTTCTTTTATTAATATGCACACACAACACACACATTATTTAAGAACTAGATATAAAATAGTTTTTATGTAAACAACAACGGAAAGTTTTATGGATATAATTTTTAATTTACGCCTTCTGTCGAAATTATTAGTTACGATACATAATAGTTATTGTAAAGCTAAAGCTTATCTTTGTTTGAATGCTCTAATCTCAGTAATTAAAATTACTGTTTCGAAATGAAAAAATTGTTTTGGCCTGTAGCTAGTAGAAATTAAGTGACTATTTATCTATTAATATTGTATTATTTAAATTCCTTTTCAGTTATTATACACGTACATTCTTTATAGTTGTATACGTGAAAAAAAGTTCGTAGTACAAAGTGTTTTACTTACTGTACAAGTATGTCGAATGCACTTTCGAATCCCATTCAGGGGACTTAAGTTTTCCTGATTTTATCGCTTTATGTCTATAATTATATACATTGGCAGATAGTGGAATATATGGCGAAGTACTTACACTAGTTTTATCTTTTCTTCCTCTCTAATTAGGTAATTCACACGAAAAATGTTTACCTATACATTACCTGTATTAGGTAAAATATTTAAGTAAAGAATTACCTACAATCGGCGGTATACATATGTGAATTATGCAAGATGATGTAAATTATCACCAGAACAAGTTATCTTATAGGAGCGTGACATTTTATGATAATAGATTAACTCAAAACTATTTGTTATTGAGATTGTAGTTAAAACAGTAAAAACAATTATATATGCTTTATCTTGTATAATTAACTATGGGAGAAGAAACGTGAAGCTCGGTTATTGTATGATTATACTCAATGTATGATTATCACTTATTTTTTTTCTAAATAACGTGGTTATCAAAATCTTAATTTATCGTCAGAATTTAAACATAGCTCCACTATGTATCCTGCATAACTGAGGGGCAGAGGGAACCTAGTGTTAAGACACTCCGTTCCATCTATGTTCCATCTAATTTAAAGACAATGTATGTGGCTATACTCTACGCCATGCTCGTGTCATGTCTCGCTACCAGAGTTTTTTGACATTTTTTATTTAATTTTAAATAATTTTCAGAGAAAAGAACGCGATACATTCGGCGAGCTCGACGTGCCCGATGACAAGTTGTACGGAGCACAGACCGTACGGTCTGTCATGAACTTCCCCATCGGAGGGATTGAAGAGAGGATGCCGGTGAGTACTATTAATATTAATATTATAAAGTTGAACAGTTTAGTTGATCACGCTAATACTAGTAGGCGCGTACTGCGCCTAAAAAAATCGAGGGACTCTCGATTTCCATGGGATTCCATCATCACATCATGATTTAGTGTTTATGGGACTAAAATAAATTAAATTCGTCCATTAGTGATGGACAAAAACAATAATAAATAATAATATAGAACCTCCTTTTTGAAAAATGAAGTCGTTTAAAAAAACTAAACCGTCACACAAATTATGTCTATACTTATAATAAATCTGTAGAAAAGTCGTTTCTGTACATTAAAAATATTTTTTTAAAAATTAGCCAGGGTGTTAAAGGATAACTAACAGAATCCATTTCCAACATT
>DWAO01001358.1:0-19309 GCA_018230605.1 Heliconius congener
TAAATCAATAATCATGTATTTTAAGCGGGCGAAGCCGCGAGCGGGCCGCTAGTTAAAAATAAAAGGAAAGCAAATGGGAAGATTTAAGGAAGCTTAATTTTAAAAACGATATATTATAATTTTAAAAACTTAGATAGATAGATAGATAATTTTAAAAACTTTTTGAAATAAAATCCTCATATTTTTTTTCCTTTATTTTTTTCTATGTTTTATATTTTGTATATTATAAATATTAAGAACTGATAGTAGGCAGGTAGATAAAAATAGATTATAAATCAATCTTATCTACTCTAGTATCATCTTTACCGCTTTGTACCTACTTCTATTTTAAGACAATACTTTTAAGACATTTGAGTATAGCTACTTTCTCTAACTCGACATATAAGATAAATAGGTTGAGTGATTATGATTAGTAATAACTACTATATTTAAACATTAGAAATATATAAATAATCAAAAATTCAGCTTCACGCTATATCCCACACACAGCCTGGTAGGCAGGGGGAACCTAGTGTTAAAACACTCCGTTTCCCACTCTCCGCCAAGTTCAGTCCACTACGTGTTGAGTGGCGGAACTCAACGCCGCGCTTAGCCTCGACACCAGAGCTAAGAAATGAAACCATAAATGTAAATAAATATTTAATTTCCTCGAGTAGGATCGAACCCACAACCAATCGATTTTGCAGTTATACTTTGTGCGTCACGACTGGCCTCAAATATATAAATAAATCAATATATACTATTATAACAGAAAATTATTTGTTTCTTTACGAAAATAATGTATAATTTCGAGAAACAGAGGGCAGTCTACATAGTGCATAGACTAGAACAACAAAAATATGAGTGATAACTATGTCAGGTTTGGTGAGTCGTCTTCAACTTGAACAAATATTAAATTTAAATTGACATAAATTTCATCTATAAACTAATAAACAAGCGTAAACAGGCGATATTTTAATAAAGGCAATCGGCACCTTAAAATTTTATATGGCGCCATCTAGGAAAGCAAAGACGATTTTCTTGATCAAGAATTAAATTTAATGTTGCTATAAAATATTCTGTATACCGCATAGTAATAATTGTATATAGTTTAAAAAATGCAAAAGTAATAACAAATTAAATTTATTCAAAGTTTTAAGTAAATACCACAATTAAGTTATAGTCAAATGATATCTTTATTTCTTAAAATTTGAGTCGATTTAGTATATTAATAAAAAATCCAGGAAAGGATAATAAAAATAATTTTATTTGTTTGAGGAATATTTGTTATATAATTTATTTATAATAATCATAAAACGAAATAGACAATTGCTTTGCGTAACAGAACCTAATATAATCCATTATACAGTAATACTGTAATAATCTGTGGCAATCTATGAGTTGTCAATTGTCACTTTTGAGATAAACACGTCTACTATCTATAAAAATCGGTTGTTTTTTGCGAATACTTTAAAATAAAACCAAAATGGTTCACACTGGAACAATGGAAGGCTCTTTATTTGTAAGTATTATATAAATGATACATCTAAATCGTGAAATTGGAAGTTACTAATTATGTACTAATTGCCAAGTAAAGCCGATCTCGCATGTTTTTTGGCCATAAAATTTATCTAATACGGCAAATTTCTAGTAAATAACATGAAATTTGCCGTATTAGTTATAAAAATAAAATTAAATATAAACAAATTTGACATTTATATTCTCTTCTAATATCTTATGGTTGTATATGAAAAGTACATTGTTGTTGTTATAACCATTATTCCACTAGGAAATTTTACACCTATATAAATGCAATAAACAGCTTCTCTTGAATTGAAGAATAGGCACACAGAACATGGATTAAGAAGAAAATATTAAGACAATCCTTTCCCAAATTCAAGACAGCAAAGATGCTGTCTTGGTGAGGTAGACAAAGCTTACTTTCCTATTTCTATTACTTTAAGAATAATGACTTCAAATATAGTAAAACTTTTATTAGATTTACTAAATTTGAAGTCATTATTTTTTATAATGTAAAATGTGGTTAATTGTATTGCATTATTAATATATACTTTTAATTACAACTGGAACATTTAAACTTAAAGAGGTTTTATAAGAATAATTTAAATTATTATCTATTGAAATTTATACATTACAGGAACCTACTCTGTACATTGTAAAAGGGATGTGCATTCTTGACAATGATGGCAACAGAATATTGGCTAAATATTATGACAAAGATATCTTGCCAAGTGCGAAAGAACAGAAGGCATTTGAGAAGAATCTTTTCAATAAAACTCATAGGTAAAGTTTGTTTTTTTTATTTATTATACATTATTTTACATTTTACGATGTAAAAAAATGGAACGAAGTCAAAATTTTAATAAACTAAAATAATACATACAGTTTAATGCTTTGCCTTGTATAGAAGGGTAATTAAGACATTTAGTAGTGTATTTCAAAGTTGCACTAATTATATTAGGACACATCACACCACTAAGTGAATCAAACCTGCAAACATAAAAAAAAAACTTGTGATGTTTATACACATTTCATGATTTTTTTCCAACAAAGTCAACTGAGCTATAAATATATATTGTAAAAATCTGCTTCATGCTGTATCCCACGCACAGCAGGGTAGGCAGAGGGAACCTAGTGTTTTAAGACACTGTTCTGCTGCGCTTAGCCTCAACACCAGAGCGAATAAATGGAAATATAAATTTGAGTAAATATTTCATTTCCTCAAGGAGATTAAACCAACAACCAGTCAGTTTTACAGTTACACTTTGTTCCCCTGCACCATGACTGGCCTCATTTTCAATCAATTTCTCCATTTCTTTGCTGAGGTAACAAAATAAATTATGGTGTTTAGTTCCATCACTCAACATTCAATGTATTTAAAAATTTAGCAGTTAATGGGTATCAGAGTGTCTCAGCAATAGCTTCCTTATGCTATATGTGGGATTGAGTGCGAAGTAAAAAATATTGAAATACATACAATTTATGTTTTCAGAGCAAATGCAGAAATAATAATGCTAGATGGCCTCACTTGTGTGTACAAGAGTAATGTGGACTTGTATTTCTATGTTATGGGAAGTTCACATGAAAATGAGGTGGGTATTTAAATTAGGTATTAAATTATTTTTTTTTTTTCAAAAGATATTAATAATATTCAGATTTATTTAAATATCAACATATTTGTAATTACTTAATAAAAATGACGATCAGTAACATATTCGACATTACTCATTCATCAGGAACTGTTTGAATGAGTTTGAATTGCATTTCAAAGCATGCCACAGTACTTCAAATCGGAGTTCTTTCGGGCATAAAGAGTATGTCATGTGTTTACAGCATGGTAGGCAGAGAGAACCCGAACCCGAGGACACTCTGTTTTCCCACTTTCCACAGAATTTTTCGGTACCACAGGTATTGCGTGTTGAGTGAGTTATGATTACACAAATCAGTACTTTTTGTAATTAATATTTTCTGTTTAACTCTTTAAAAATCTACAGTATGAAAATTATTGAACACAAAGGTATTGTTACCTTACAAACATTAATATAAAATCTTTAAAGTTAATACTTAAACTAAGTATATGTCCAAATTTATATAAACTTTTTATCTTACACAATCTTCAGGTGTCTTAATAAGCTACCAAAATTAAACATAATCTTTAAACTTAATGTCTAAATAAACATTTAGGTTTTAGGTAGTCTTTAGGTATCTTAATATGTTAATAAATCAAAATTAATCAGCTTCACGCTGTATCCCGCACACAGCAGGATAAGCAGAGGGAACCTGGTAGGCGGAACGCAACGCCGTGGTTTGCCTCGACACCAGAGCGAAGAAATGAAAGTATAAATCTAAATAAATATTATATTTCCTCTATATTTCCTCTAAGACTGTGGTTATACACAATTTGGTATTAAAGCCGCTAGTGAGGTATCAGACAAAAGGGCTCTGAACAGAACCCTCGGTAGGCGAGCCCGACTTGTGCTGTTCCGGTTTTTCAATATGTTTTTAGCTTCACCTCCCACCCATGTAAACCAAAAATTATCAATTTGGTTGGTATAAATTATCAATTTAGTAATTATCAATCAACAAAATTATATACAATTTACAGTTAATTCTGCAATCGGTGCTCAATGCGCTATACGAATCAGTCAGTATTTTGCTAAGAAGAAATGTGGAGAAAAGAGTTTTATTGGACAGTTTGGATGCAGTTATGTTGGCCTTTGATGAGATTTGTGATGGCGGGTGAGTGTCTTTTTAACATGCTTATTTAACTTTGCCCTTTATAGCAAGGCATAGGGAACCTGGTGTTAAGAATACCAATTTGCGCGACACTGCGTGTTGAGTGAAGAAAATTAACGCCGCACATTATCTTGTTACCAGAGCGAGGAAGTGATAACAATTTATTTGACCCCACAACCGTCGCGTTTACAGTCAGGCCTTGTTTATTTGCCTATCAATATATGAAAATCTTGTAATGCTAATTTGATCAACTTTATTGTCGTTCTTAAACTGAAGGCAGATTAACCAGAATAATGAGAAAAACCTTGTGTTTTTCTTTTGTTAGTTTTTATTTATTTTTATTTCATTACATAGGAAGCCAATATTGTATAATGTGTCTTTTTTTTAAATATAAATGTACAGAAACTAGGCGGCGTAGTGTGTCCAAGAAATTGGTCTGTAAAGTGGTTTACAGTTTATATTAATTTTTTGTTGTTGTGCTTATTTATATTATTTTCTTATTGAATTATGTAAAAGGACAGTCGGATAACCTACCAAAATGTAGATATTTTTTTATGGTGCGTGATATTTGTCTGAGAACGGTGATTAACTATATAAAAATATAACTGATTAAAAAAGTAAACGTCTGACTACTCATTTATGTTAGTATTTTAATCAGGATTTATTAAAAGGCAACTATTTTTTGTTGAATTCTAAAGGGCCGTAGAATTAACATAAATTTCCAAAAATATTAAACGATAATATAAAGACAGTATTTTTTTGTGCTTAACGAGCAGGGGCAGCAAACATTTTCTTAATTTATTTCTTTAATATAGACGTTTTAATAGGTACAATAGGGCTGTACAAAAAGCTAACATCATTCTTTAAAGCAAATAAACTAACTGAATGATGTTTTTTAGTTTGGGTGGCTTTGATGTAAAGTATATGCTTTTCAAGTATTACAGACCAGCAAGAAAAAGTTGTGGTAGTGAAATATTTAGTTTTTTTTAAGGTTCACGCCGTATTCCCTATGTATCAGAGTGGGCAGAGGGAACCTAATGTTAAGATACTCGACTTCCCACTTTCCGCGGAATTCTGAAGGCATTGCGTTTTGAGGGAAGAAATCCAAATAATAAATATTTTTTCGAGTCGGTATCGAACTCCCAAACTGTAGCGGTTAGTCATACGCTTGTATCCTGCGCCACGACTAACCCCTAGATACTATACAATATTTCTCAACCATTATTTATTTACTAGAAAAAACAATTGAGTTTATAACGACACAGCGATAGCTAAACGAGCCAAAGTATGAAGGTGCGCAAGCGCAAAGCAGCGCCATCGCAAGAAAAACGCAGCATGACGTCACACACATAGATTTTTCCGCAGAGGCCTACCTTGATGTTTAATATCTTCGTCATTTTTGAAGATAGGAAAAAAATAAAAACAGAGCTTTTTTTTCACGAGCTACCTATTTTTATATGTGCCAATAACAGAAACACATTGGTGTGACACATTCATTGCACGTATTTTTTTTTCCTCCATTACAGTGTCATCCTCGACTCGGATCCGACTTCAATAGTGGGTCGCGCCGCTCTCAGGACGGACGACGTGCCGCTCGGCGAACAAACCGTTGTGCAGGTAATGGACCAGATTAATCGGTTGTTTTGGTAGGAAATGGTAGCATTTGGTAGGATTTAGTAGGTGTGCTATACATAGTGTTGTTTAATTGAATTTTGTATTTTAATTGAGAATGAAACACGAATTAAGTAGTAAGCAATGTAGTGATGTTTTATTTTGAATTTAGAATATAATTTGTATTTTTTTTTTTAGATAATTTGAATTTTTTATACGTACATATATTTTTATTATTTATATCATTATACCATACCATACAACATTATTTTGATCAGTTTTGATTAAAATTATTGCATACTCTTCTTGGCTTAAACTAGTTTGTTTCTGAAGTAAATAGAACAATTTAAAATTATTATACATATACCTACATATAAATAGATGATATTATTAATTTATAGTTGTTACAACGATATGGAATATAGATACTACTGAAAATGCAAACAAAACTCAATGAGATGTCAGAGAGGAACAAAATACACAATATAAAGAACAATAAAACTTAAATCTTACAATAAGTTAAGGATATTTTTCATAAAACAATCAAGTTCACTAAATACCATTTAAAATATAAATACTAATCATTTCGACATATTTAATAAACAAAAGCATCAAAATTATTAATATTCACTAGTTCATAATGTGTAATCAAATAAATTGTATATTTAAAATAGATTAAAAAAATACTATTCTTTTGAATTATTTTTAATTTAATAATTCTATAGCCGTATTCAAAAAATACGTCCATTCATATGATTATTATTAAATATTACAATCACAATATTGCCAAATCGAAAGATTATATAAATTGTTATAAAAGTAACAAAAGTAACAAAAACGGCGTAGAGTTCCGCTACTCAAAACGCAATGCACTCAATAATTCGGTAGAAAGTGGGCAATGGAAGTGTCTTAATGGGAACAGAATGTCTGAATACTAGGTTCCCAGATTTCGCCTGTTACGTTTGGTATACAGCTTGAAGTTACTAAAAACAAAGATAAATAAATTAGTGCCATATCATTTTTTTTTACATTTAATTTAACAAAACATACATCTATTATATTTAACATACATTTTAATGTGGGATTGTTATGGGATAATATTTTAAGCACTTGTTATTATCTATTTTCAAATATATATAACGTTTAGGTACAATTCAAATAATCAAAGATCGTGATATTTTTTTCTAATTTCAGGAAATTATAGAGGCACTTACTAAATAAGAGTAAGGATTTTTGTTAAGTGAATAACAAATTATATTGATGTAGTTACTTTTTTACTATAATTAAGACATTGAAATAATGTTTTACCCTTCCTTTTGTAAACTTAACAAATTACTTCAAAAGTAAACAAAAGCATTTAGAATACTTTCGAAAGTAACATAGTCTTTTTTTATGTCATATAAAAATTTAACATTTTTTTCTTTTTTTCTATATATATCCCATAACAAACCCTTTTGTCTGTTCGTATGTTGTGTGTCGCGCGTGTGTGTGTGCTAATATAACATATAAAAAAATAACGTATCAAGTAACATATAATAAACTGTTAAATATTATTTATCTGTATTACCATTTTTATAACTGTCAATTATTATTTATATACTCATACTGTGGTTCAAAATGTAATTTATCAGAGATTATAACCGTAATCGGTAATACGTATGTTGTACCTGTTTTTGGTTTGTTTTGCTTTTTTTTTGAAAATAGCTTTTTTTGCACCAGTAAATGTTCTTATTTCTTTTAATATGATTTTATGTAGATAATATAAAAGTCAATATTTCAGGTTCTGTTCAACTTAATGTGATAAACAATTATTAAAATACGACCGAGATATGGCAACACTTAACGTATTACACAAATAGTTGTTAAATATTTTTTTATATGCTTTTGTATTTTAGAATATATGTATTATCAATTTTAATTTTTGTTTTTATTTTTTCTAACCTTCAAGTTTATGCGTTTTTTTTTCTTTTTTTAATAAATCTTTTATATATTTGTATATAATTTGATAAATTAAAATATTTTTATGATAAATATTGATTAAATTGATGTAAAGTACAATAAATTGCTTAAAGTATTTGCTTTCATTTGTTTGAAGAATTGAAATACAGATTAAAAAAGAACTTATTATTTTAAAAAATACCTAAGTATATATTTTAATTGATCGACATTTTAAAGTATGACGGTATTTTTATTATATTAATATTTTTTTTTAAGAAAAATAAGTTCTATAATAAAATTTAGATTAAAGTAAAAAAATATTACTGACATAAAATCTATGAAATATATTAATATACTTAAATGAGTAAAAAACAAAAATAAATATTTATAATATATTTTATTTATATTATTTTTCAAAATCGAACAGTTTATAGTATTGTTGTATAATATTCATTTTAATTATAATTTTATTCCAAAAGATGTTGTCATATCTAAATATAGTAAGGGGTTATGTAAAATTGTGTTAAGCTGTATTGATAAAACGATAAAGTTATAGCTCTTACATATGAACATATGTTAGATACTGACACGTGTGTTTACAGAAATCACTAATGCTTATGATTTATACGCAATTCTCGCCGCATCTAATTAGATTTTTTTTTTAAAAGGCTCTTTTCGTTTCTTGCGCTGTTTCTTCTCAGGTCTGAGGCAGTAATTTTGTAAACCGATGGTAAATTATTTAACGTTAAAAAATAAACTTACAACTAATGTTAATGAAAGTCTAGTAATTTTAATGAAAACAAGTAATTTTAATGAAAACAAGTAATTTTAATGAAAACAAGTAATTTTAATGAAAACAAGTAATTTTAATGAAAACAAGTAATTTTAATGAAAATTTAAATGAAAGTCTAACTTTGCCGTTATTATTCATTCATAGTAGGGTAGACAGAAGAACCTTGTGTCAAGGTACTACTTTCTTTCGTTTTATGTTTAAACATTTATAATATAATTCACTCACCCAGTATGAAACCTACTTTATTATAAAAAATAGGATAATAGAAAACTGATAATATTTAGGTTATAGTTTTAGAATATTTAGTTCGAAATTTTATTATTATTAAAACACTTTTAGTTTAAGCTTTTACTAGTACTAACAATTGATATTGTGTGCTTTTTATTAAATATTTTTATAGCTTAACGCAATATCCCTCATATAGCTAGTTAGGCTAATTTTCTTCAAAATCTAGTGTTAGGGCACTCCATTTACCGCCATTGTTTTGGAACGTTCCGTGTTGAGTTGTGAAACTTAACGCTGTGCTCGCGCTGTGTTGTCTCGTCACCATTGCGAGGAAATGTAAATTATTAATTCCTCCGATTGGGAATTGAACCCACAACATAGATACCAGTTCGACGACGGCATCAATTATTAAATATACTTACCTAATATACTTAATATTTTTTTTTTTTATTTCTAGGTGCTGCAATCGGCAAAGGAACAGCTGAAATGGTCGCTTCTTAAGTAAAACTACATGTAAATAACTTAATATATTTAATAAAATTATTATAACATATATGTTTATTTTATTTAATATCTTTATTTACATTTAATATCATTTTAATATCGTAGTTTTAAGTTTATAGTTGTGATGTAGATTGACAATTTTTTTTAATCGAATTCATAAAAAGGAAGTTATCAGTTTGGTATATATTATTGGAATTGAATGATATTTGAGTATGAAGATCCATTTAGGCTTTCAAGCACCGGTGTGCTTAATTTGATAAGTGTATGTTTGTTTGTATGGTAGTCCACGAATTTCTCTAAAACTAAAAGTCAACTTAGGGCACAATCTCATTAAAATTGCTTCAGTAGAGAAAACACAAGTAGAACCTGCATTTTTCCTTTTGCCTTCTCTGATTGTTTTGTTGTTATACCAATTTTTAAATTATTCTTATTCATTCTTTTTGTTTCGATATTTCAAATATATGCAAAAAATAAATCATATGTTATGTTTTATTTTGAAAGATCTATTTTGGTATTTTTAATTGAGTGAATAGAAAAGCAAATAATAGAGAAGACTCGTAGATATTTTAAACACAATATTTGCTACCTTTTGGAGTATTATTTAAATGATCTATTGATAACTAAACTATATTTAAATATCACTACCACCACTACTTTTCAAACATACAAAATAATAAATTGCAAAATATGAAAAAATAAATTGGCTCTAAAAGGTTTTAAATAATCTTGTCAACTTATTTATATTTTTTTATATATTACTACCAACATACAAAATATATATTTTTTATTTTTTTATATAATTATTTTTTAATTCAACAATTCATCGTTAGTAGGTGCAGTATTCAGTTTAGATATTTGTTTGAACACAGGATGATTCTTATCTCTAAGCAGTTTAAAAAGAACATTTTCCGAAGTACCCACAAAACAACCGATTGATTGGAGACGCTAAAAATAAAAAAATAAGACAAATATATTATAATATCTTAACAACAAATAAATTTATAGGTTTTCAATATTTATATCGTCCAAGCTTTAGGCAAATAAGCTCAATTCCCCATTAAGATACTCCTTTCTCCACCTTAGTGTTGAGTGGCGGAACTCAACGCCGAGCTTTGCCTCGTTACCAGAGCAAGTAAATGAAAATAATATATACGTCCTTCCCCCGAGTAGGGATCAAACTCACCAACGTCACGTTAACAGACGCACGCTTGAGACGCTGCGCCACTACGGCGTCATTAATAAGATGCAATATACAAAAATCAATTATATTAATGATATTTTAATATATAATGCTATGTATTCAGTTTTATATCCAATTATACGCCTACGTGGCACCGTTGGAAAATATTGAACTGTATATGCGATGGCTGTTAATTTTATTTAATTAAATAAATATTGACTTAATATAAAACTTAGTACCGTCATGCCTATAGGAACCTACCACCAACTCCAAAAGCAATTTTCCCAAAAAAAAAAATGCATAATACAAATGCTCGAACATTATTAGAAACATGAGTAACAACATACATTATAATTTAGAATAAAGTGCATCATTATTCGGCATTTTATTCAATTTCGATATATTTTTGAAAGCTGGATTCTGTTTGTCTTTTAAAAGTTTAAATAAAACATTTTCCGACGTCGTTATAAAGCAGCCTATAGATTGCATGCGCTGTAAAAAAAATGAAAAATAAAATAGATGCCAGTCGTGGCACAGTGGCACAGACTTGTGACTGTAAACGCTACAGTCGCACGGTTGTGGGTTCGATTCGCACTTGAGGAAATGAAGTATTTCATATTTTTATTTCCTTGCTCTGGAGTCAATAGCAAAGCGTGGCGTTGAGTTTCGCCACTCAATACACAATGCCTCCAGAATTCGGTGGAAAGTGGTAGCGGAGTGTCTTAACACTAGGCTCCTTATGCCCACTTGCTACATGGGAAATACAGCGTGAAGATGAAAAAAAATAAAATTAAAAAGAAATGAACGTACTAAAACTAAAGTGTTAAGAGTCAATTTTAATGAAAATATAAATATTTGTATTATTATATTATATATTTGAAGTATTAGTATATCAAATGTCATAACTCACAAGTTATAAAAAGCCATTTTGTTTTTTTTTATTATTTATTAGGAAATATAATAGATAATTCACCAAGAAGTATTTACGAAATGGAATAATGAAAATGATAAAGTATATTTTGTTTATTATATATAAATACTCTTATTCAGTATATTGGCAAATAGATCAGGTTCATGCTGTGAAAATCTAAATACCTGCGGGATTCAACCCGCAATGCCATAAGCCTTATTATATACTTATTTAGAATATATAAATACAGGTAATAAAATAAAAAAATTATAAAATAATGAAATATAATAGACATAAAATTATATTTGAAAATAAAAAGTATTTATATATCAAGTATCTATGATTAAAAAATGAAGAATGAACTTATTTAGTAACAAATCATACAAAATAAATATTTTAACTTAAAAAAATCCTTCCAAATATATTTTTTTAATTTGAACCCTCTCTACCTACTTACTCTGTATACAGTTATTTATAAATATAACTTTAAAATACTCACTTGTAAAGCCAATCCTCTGTCCATTAAAGATCTGGAAGACACTCCGTCAGCCAAAACATGTACTGCTATGTCTTGATTGAGCAAATCTATTACTGTTTGTTCTATACATACATGGGCCTGGAATTTTATATAAATATGGATGAGACTTTTATTTCTTTATATTTATGTTGTATCCCGCATATAGGAAAGTAGGAACTCAACTCTGCACTTTTTGTCTTGTTACCAGAGCAAAGAAATTAAAATATTCAATATTGATGACTCCCAGTGCAAATCAAACCTACAGCAAAAAACTGTATATAGATACAATTAATTATTTTTTTTTACAATATATGATAAACAAGCGAATAATAATATAATACAGTAATAATATTAATATAACAAAAAAATATATTTAAATTAATTTGAAAGAGAAATTTACCTCTATCCCAAAAAGCACTACTGATCCCAAATTGGGTATATCCTTTTTCAATCTTTGTTCTAATTCTGGAGTGTACATGGAAAACTTAGTTTTTTCAAACACTAATGCAGCATCATCTATTTTAATATCTTTTGTGGTATGACCGAGCCCTTTGGGGTATTGTTCTGATACATACACTGGTATGTTAAAATGTTTTGCAGCTTCTACCTGGAATTTTAGATTAAACATATGTTTGTACTGACTTCTTCAGCTAGAGTTAACCTAGTGTTAAGCCCAGCGTTTCCAGATGTCCCGATTTTGGAAGGAAATCCTGAATTTAAGCCCAAAAATTTAATGTCCCAATTGGGACAGGCATAATTCTCCTTTTCATGGATTATTCCACATATGAGAAATCTTTTTTTCATTAATTTTTTGATAATTTAGAGAAAAATAATAATTAAGTAATAAAAACAAGTATATTCGTAAAATTATATGTTAATTATAGTTATATTCGAGACCTAACATCCCAACATAAATATGGTAAATCAAAACCATATTGCTTAAATACAGTTTTTTCATAAATTTTTTTTGGGTTTTACTTTGGGTTTTATAAAAAAAAGTTAAATCATAAATTAAATCATTATTGTTGTAGTTTATTTGTCCTACTTTGGGCGCTTATTTCTTAAAATGCTTAAAATCCCATTTTACACCAAGACAAAATCTAGCAAGTTCTAATTAAAACTTATATTAATAATTATTGTAATTAAAAAATGCATGTAATTAAAAAGTGCTTGTTAAGTGGTGGAACTCAATGCTACATAATTCCGCAATAACTAATATAAAGGATGTTAAAATGATTATTGTATTTTTTTATACAATTCAACTTCTAACATATAAACATTACGTAATCAAAATACACACCATCTTATTAGCAACTTTGACAACTTCCCCAAAGTGTTTTATATGCGGCCTGAACGTTTCTTGTATATCACATAGAAGAAAAGCAGTTTTTTGTGCTTCCAAGGCTCCCAATTTCAATATGTTACGTGCCATTTTATACGAGATAATTGAAACTTTCAAAATGCCGGTCGTTATCTTTTTATAATATATTTGACTCTAGATAGTCTTGAATGGCGAATATTTTAACCTTTGAGTTGTTTCTTAGAGTATGTATTTGAAAGTTATTTTGACGTTAGATTGATAAGTGCTTATCTGTGAGCTGTCAATATCATCTGTCAAGTTTGAGCGTTTCGTTTCACGGATTAGTTAAGGTTAAGGTTTTTTTTTACTTCGTGCTTTTTCCCAGTAGACAGAGGGAACATAATATTAAGACACTCCGTTCCCCACGCATCGTCCAATTTTTTAAACATTGCTTGTTGAGTGGTTGAACTCAACTATTGTAATTGTTATTGTAAGAAATAGAATTTTTCCATACTTAATTTATTTTATTTAATTTAATGTAGGAAGACAAAATTTATAATATATTCAACATTCATATATCTGCATTTTGTACCCCTGAGCCACGATCGGCCGATCATGATTGTAAACGCGACTGGTTGTGGGCTCGATCCCCACTCGAGGAAATGAAATATTTATTTACATTTATATTTCCATTTTTTCGCTCTGGTGTCGAGGCAAAACGCGGCGTTGAGTTACACCACTCAGCACGTAATGTCTCTAGAATTTGTCAGAAAGTGGGAACGCAGTATATTAACAAGGAACTAGTCCTTCTACTTGTGCGGGATACAGGTGAAGCTGATTTAATATTTTTTTTAAATTCACATATCTCTCAAATCTGTGTCTCTACTATAATAATATTACAAAACTAAAGAGTTTATGTGGTTGATATTATCGTAATTTTAAAAATTATTGGATTACATTTGAAAAAAACTTTTTTTGCATCACTAAATTTATTGCCTAAGCCCTGAGAAAAACCAGTGCAGCAAACTTTGCAAGATTATTTTTTTTAATCTAAAATCTAAGTTTTAAGTAAATTAATTTATTTTAAGTCAATATTTTCCCAAACTTGACTCCTAAAATCTTATTTTTATTTGAATACTAAGCAACAGCACAACACCCCTTTTATGATTTGCTACTACAGAAACGCTATGCTACTTTGCTATGTGTGTTTTTGTAGGAGTAAAAGTTAAATTTAACATTATTGTAGTATAAACTGTAAATGAAAATACATCAATATTATAAAGTACTAATGTTATATTGGGAAAATATCAGTTCAATAAATTGTGTGTTTACCATATTTATTTGTTTCCAAAATTACTAATTTGCCTATCTATATAGCATAGATATATTCATTATTTACTAATTTTAAATAAGACATTTTGATATATAACTACTTAATTTGTACAATGGAATTGTGTCCGACTGTAGGTTCAATCTGCAGTCGCGGTAATGAACTACTTTCATTGACTGCTGTTGTCAAACAAAATACGTACCTAGTTGACTTTTTCACTTGACATGCAATGCATCAACACCGGACTCTCTTTACCTGCTTTGATACATGAGGGTTACAGCTTGAACACCCGCTGGTGTTCTTCAGCTTGGAGTGGTGGACTGGAACAACGGCTGATGGCTGTATGAGCAATGGTTGTGGGTTTGATCCCCACTCGATCACTGTAGCGTGGAAGTCTACGCCGTCGTGGCAGTGTAGGGCAACGGTGGTGTAGGTTCAATACCTATTAGGGAGAATGATTACGTATATATATTATTTTCAAGACGATAAGATAAGCCTAAAAAAAATAATCGATGTCAAAATATCTCTGCCTATCTTGCTATATGAATAAGTTACGTTAAGCTGAAAAAAACTTATAATATTATATTTAATTTATCATTTATTTTCATTAAAAAAATATATAACTGTCATTATAAAAGGCAAACTTCCGATGCTAATTACTGGGAAGATAATATTATACTAAACCTCACACTATAATTGTTACTTTCTTTCTTATTTCTGATCCTATTTAACCGCAAAACTCCAAATTGCAAAAAAAAATAACTTACGCGACCAATAAAAATAATTATATATCTATTTAGTTCATTTCTATTACCTTTGTTTCGACCGACAACAGGTAAAAGTAGTTTTTTCGAAAGCCCTCCCGCCAAAGCACGCGTCGGCGCCATTTTTGTTTATTTTTTTTAAAATTAGGATAGAAGATTGCCGAGGGCCAAAACAGTCAGTCAAAAGTCACGCGTTCGGATACTAAAAAAGGTAAAAAAAATGTAAAGGATCGTGAATGATACAGTTTTTTCGGTAAATTAGAGATTTGGATTTTTTTAAAGAGAAATTGCGTGTTGAATGTTGGTAATAATACGTCTGGACTCAAATTTTGGGAATGGGACTTATTCTAGGTATAACGTTTTCGATTTTATTGTTTTATTCATGAATGGCTTATGTATTTATATAAAACAGGTATTAATAAGGCCATTGTGGCATAGCCGCAAAGGGTCTGATTGTACCGATGGCTGTGGGTTCCATTTAAACTTGAAGAAATGTTTTATTTTCATATTCTTACTCTGGTAATAAGACAAAGCGCGGCGTTGAGTTTCGTTAAGTAATGTCACAAGTACATTCGATAAGTAATGTCTTCAAAATTGAAGGAAAACTGGCGTCTTACTCTTCATACTTGATTTGTTTTGCCTACCTACCCTATTATATGCTGTAGAGTGAAGCTGGAAAAATAAGATAATAAAAGGTAGATAATGTAAATTTACCTATGAAATCAGCGTGTTTATTTTTAAGATTTTTGCTATACATTTTATAGCTAAGTATATGAAGCCAAGGTAAAAGTTCACTTCTTTTATACTAACATAAATTATAAGCAAATGAGTTTAGAATTTTTTGAATATTATGTATGTATACATAAACTAATAACCTGTGTAGTATTAACTATTGCTTTATTTATATCTACTATTTATTTTATCTATCGTTATGATAGACGTTACGTTTTCCCGCCAATACAGTGGCGCCATCTTGCTCACCCCGCGGGCACGGCGCGTGCTTTGTGTAACATTTTTGTTTTTGTTTTAATAAAATCGTTTATAATTACAGTCATTTAAAGGGTTTACGTATTCCAGAGGGCCGCCTAATTGTTGGCGGCAGCGAGTTTTTTTGTAGAAATAAAATAGTTATTCGCCGAAAATTTTGATGTAAGTAAAAATATATTACTCATTTGGTGCAATAATAACATAATTGCACTTAAAAAAAAACAAATCAGATATGTAAAAAAGTATTTACAATACTTTAATTGACTCTCCCGCAATATTTTTAGAAATAAATCCAAATACATTATTGTTGCACTAAATGAGCGATATTTAATGTATTAGGGCGACACTATGGTGGCGCAATTTTCAAGTGATTGGTTGAATTGTTGTTGATTGCTTGTAGATGATAGTGGGTTTAAATTGAAATAGATCTAGTTAGACATGTCTAGTTAGACATGATAGATCTGATCATGAGCTCGGCCTTAATTTGTAGCCATAATGTAGAGATGTTTGTTACAGTAGAATAGGCTTTAGTTCTCGAAAAACTTAAGTGCTTACATGGCCATATAATAATATGTTAAAAGCTGCTTTGCGATTTTCTTGCATTCCCAGCATTACCGTAGGGAGAAATCTAGTATTAAGAGTTTGACATTCCGTCTCCACTTTCCTGCTAGTTTTCGTGACATTGTTAATTGGGACAACGTAGTGGCTCTTTTCTCCTCATTTAATTCATTGAAGAATCAATGCTAAATATTAGATTTAGCACACATTGATTCTTAAATGAATTAAATGCTAAGTCCCAAGACTTGATTCGACGATCGATTTAGTTAGTAAAATTTTAACAGGTTTAAATTTTTCCCGTATTCCGTGCTTATCTTGCTAGGCAGAGGCAGACACCTAACCTTCTCCGCACAACTTACGAGGCATTGCGTGGCAATGACGGAGCTTAACGCCTCGAAATATATACCAAAGTGGAGAAATTAAAACAAATTTAAATAATTTAATCATTCTCTTACATTGAGACGGTGTTTTACTGCATCATTACACCCTCAAATCCTAAATGATAATCCAAAAATCACATAAAAGCCATTAACTAATTAAATTATCGTCGTTTTACCGAGTTAAGAAGAAAAAAAAACATGAAAAAAAAAAATCTGTAAGTCAAAGTCGGGAATATAAAAAGTGAAGACGGAAAGCATCGGCGCCACTGACACTTAGGTTTTGTGGTTCCGACACGCCCTCGGCGCCGTGTTTTGTGTTCATTTTAGTTTGTAATATTACATCTATACTAGGTACGTGTTGAATTTTAGTCTTAGCAACCTGGATTGTGATATGTAATTAATAAAAAAAAAGTTTCATTAATAAAAAATATATAAAATAATTGTGTTTTTTTTTTAAATTTTTCCACAGTCGAGTGGCGTAAAGTAACGCCACGCTTGATCAACTCTGGTAATAATCCACCGAGTGGCATCAAACTCACAACCGCCGCGCTTATAGTGAGTCCTATTGTGCCACTTCGGCCTCTCACTTAGGGCAGATATTTTTAAATAAGCGTTATCTTTTTTCAATATAGTAATTACATAACTCAATGCTGTTCTTTGTCCAATTAGAAATATGAATATCACGGTTTGGAGCTACTTTAAAAATTCTGTGTTTCTATGCATCGTAAGGAAAAAAAATCAGCTTCACGCTATATCCCGCACACAGGGTAGGCAGAGGGAACCTAGTGTTAAGACACTCCGTTCTCCACTTTTGCCGAATTCTAGAGGCATTACGTTTTGAGTGGCAGAACTCAACGCCGTGCTTAGTCTCGACACCAGAGCGAAGAAAATGTAAATAAAAACTTAATGAAATATTTCATCGTAAGAAAGTAAATAACAAAAAAAAAATAAAAAAGCAACCCCATGCTTTTTCCGACATAGAAAAGATCCTACTTTTAAAACAAGCAATTGTTAATTTTTCACCTAATTTGCCTACCCTGCTATCGGCGGTTAAAAAAAAATAAGAAAGAACTGATCCAATCTGCAATATCAACTTCATTTATAGCTATAGAACAGATTTATTCAGTCACAATACATACACTATAATTAAAAATATTGATAAATGAACTAACTAATATCAATTAAATTATTAATTGCATAATTCTTATTTAATCTTTGATAGTGCAGTGCGACAGCATCTGATTGTAAACGTTGGTTGTAAATTCGATCTCTACTCGTTAGAAATCAATTATTTTCATTATGGTTGTATAGCTGAAAAGAGAAAGCACGGCGTTTAGTTTGGCCACTTAGCACGCAATATCTCGAAATTGGTTCAAAAGTGGGCTATGGAGTGTCTTAACACCAGGTTCCTTCTGCTCACCCTGCAATATACGGGATAGGGCGTGAAGCTGAGGACAAAATAAATATTTTTTATCATAAACTTGATTTATAGCTCTAGTGGTACAAAGTAGTACACGTTACAAAGTATTATATGTTACAATAGACATTAATAAAAAAAAACATTGATCGTTGTACTAATTTATATCAATTAAATGACTAACTACTCAATATTTTTTTTAAAAACTTCTTGCTTTATTCCATGTATCAGATGAGTCAGAGGGAATAGAGTCTTAAGGCACTTAGTTTCTTTTTTTCCGCCTTTCAAACCATTGTGTGTCCAGTGGAGGTTTTCTCTTGTTACGAGAGCGAGGAAATATAAAAAAATAACTCATTCTCTCGAATGAAAATCGAACCCACAACGGTCGCGTTTACGTCCAAATGCTATTCAAAGAAATATATTTTTGACACTTGGCGACCCTCTTAACCCGCTAAATTATACAAAATCTTAGATGAACTGTAGCCTATGTTATATGCTGATATATAACCTATATCACTATAAATTTTAATCTTAATTCGTTAAAAAGTTTTTGCGCGAAAGTGGAATATATATCATTTAACCGTGTGATCCCGGCCTAGAATAAGATCATCCTAGTACTGGTGGTGTCGTAAGAGGCGACTAAAGTACGTGTGGTAGAG
>DWAO01001359.1:0-19304 GCA_018230605.1 Heliconius congener
ACACCACCAGTACCAGGATGATCCTATTCTAGGCCGGGATCACACGGCAAAAAGTTAATACATTTAACTTAAAATGTATTAACTTAATACCTATTACAATATTTTTATTTTTCAATATTTATACACAGTTGTGTTTTTGTTCTAAGTGCCTGTCGGAGGAAAGTGAGTTCGAGATGTGGAAGGTATAACCGAAGTGGTAAACCTCTACTAAAGAGGATATGACCACTTCGTTTCTATCTTTAATGACCATTTTTAAATTGTACTCCACAATGCCTTTCGTTGTTACCATTGTTGCACTGCGGATCAGCCTTTAGACCGCATCGTCTTCGCTACCGCTGTAGTAGGAGCAGCTGCAAGTATGTCGCGTTATTGCGACGACTGCGTGCGGGACGATGTCATGCAGCTGTAATTTTGCCGACTTCATGTTCACTACTACTACCATCGCGTTCGTCAGACCCTGAGCTTCGTGAATCGTTAACATCTTTGAACCTGTACTCATTCCGTATCTTTGTGAAATCGTGGAGTCTTTCTGCTCTTGCGTAGAAGAGAGGTAGAAGGCGTATTAAGTCTTTCGGTACCGATGTCGCCTTGATGTTTACAATATAAAGGGAGCCTATTCGTTGCATATATACCGCAATATATTTCTCGTAGGGCGTAAGCGACGTTCATGGGGCTTCTATGGGTACACAGTAGGTTTTTGCTGATGTTTAGCGTTTGGGATGGATTGCGATAGAGCATATTAAAAAGATTCTCCCGATCAATATAGTTAAGTTGATTAACATCTCCGATCAGTAGTAATGCTAACCAATATTGAAGCCATAGTGCGAACCTTATTTTTTACTCAGTTTCCTATAATTACCGACAGCTCCTTCCGGAGTTCTTTGGCTGCCTCTGTGGTAGGGGTGACAATAGTGTCTTTATTCAAGTCGAAGTGTTTTAGAATCCGAGTTGTTTTACCGCATCCGGGGACCCCATTGACCCACTGCATCCCAGGTGCCTCTCATGCCGCGTATGATGTGGATTCTAGAGTGCTGTCGAAGTGTCTCGTCATCTCAAGCATTCTATCCTCCAGCATTTATGCAATGGGATCATTATCAGTAAAGTTGAATTTGAAATTGCCCATTTTTCTGGCTGATGAAGAGGAACTTCATCCAACTCCACAAAACAAACTGCAGCATTATACGCCGATATACCTCTGATGTTGTCTATAATATTTGATGTTGCTTGTAATGGTATTTTTGAAAGAGTATATGAGAGACCTCATTAAAGTCAAATTAAGACACCGTTATATTTACAGATATTTTACCGATCTGAATTGAATTTTAAAGATTGTCGCTTTTCCTTTTAATTTGGGATAGTGTAGCGCCTTTGTTACAAAAATTGCATAATAACATCACATTTTATTTATTCCAAAAAGGCTAAATATATGAAAATTTTAATTTTTGTTAGAGCCCTTAGGTTCTACTTCCTAGTGTAGGGTGTAGTGTCTAATGGGCGGAAAGTTTTACGGAGTATTTTACACTACGTTCTCCACTTTCCGCTGGTTTCTGGAAATATAAATTTAAATATATATCTGGTCGAGTGATGTATTACATATATCCTTGAGTGTGGATCGAACCCAAAATCAGCTGCACTTTGTCACACTTTGTGTCCCTGCGTCACTACTGGCCTCAAAGAATTCTCTTAAATGAAAAAGTTAATTTTTCACATTTTTACGAAAAGATACTTAAATAAAAAAAAATTTTCATACATAATTTGATATATTTTAAACATCAGCTATCGTATAATACATAATGTAATGGATTGTAACGAATTTTATAAAAAACAACGCAGCAACGTTGTTATAGATTTTACACTTATACGTCTTTGCTTATATTCTAAGTATACATTTTAGAGGGTAATTTGCGACTGCTTTGACTGAAACAACAAACGCTAGAACGTCATTAAGAATTTTTATATAGCTCTGGCCGTCGTGGTGCAATGGTATAGCATCTGATTGTAAACGCGACGGTTGCGGGTTCTATTTTGACTAGAGAAATTAATATTCATTTCATCGCTAGAAAATTGGGCTCAAAATAAGAAATGAAGGTTTTAACACTGTGTTTTCTTCAGGAAATCTATTAACAGGCTATTTTCTTCACTGAGGTGCAGAATTATCGACATATATCTACAGTATGATTAATGTATGTAAGACTTTTATTGATCTTTTCATTTAAATTTGGACGGCTATAGGCTGATTAATAAGGAAGTACCTCCTGTTGAATAATTTCTAAATATATATAATTAAAAAAGATGGAATATAGGAATATTCAATTTAAAAAATATTCTGTGTGGTATTCGTTCATGCATATGTTCTATGTAAAAAGGAAAAAAAACATCAAATAGGATAAGTTAGGACGCAAGTGTAAAACAATACCATTTTTGTTCTAATAAATATCGGCTTCACGCTGTATCCCGCACACAGCAGGGTAGACAGGGGGAACCTAGTGTTGAGACACTCCGTTTCCCACTTTGTGCCGAATTCTGGACGCATTAGAGTGGCAGAACTCAACGCCGCGCTTAGCCTCGACACCAGAGCGAAGAAATGGAAATATAAATTTAAGTAAATATTTTATCTGATCGAGTGGGGATCGAACAACCAGTCGGTTTTACAGTCACACTTCGTGGTTTTCGACTGGCCTCTTCTAATAAATATAATCTGAACAATTTATTTTATAAAAGATTTACGGGTAATATTCGTTATCTTTGTTAAATCAAAATATTAATTAATATAGCAAAAACGACAAATATTTTAGCAAACAAAAATGAAGTTATTCGTTACGGTTACAAATTAAATACTTCGTCTTTATAAGCCCATTCTAAGTGACCTAATTCTTTAATCACCTCTCCTTACGTAATGCTTTTAATTTATTTACTCAGGACCTCAGTTGTTTTGTTACAGGTAGGTTTATTTTATATAGTCTATATAGATTATTTAGTATAGATAAATAATTTAGTTTAAAAAATCTATTTGTATTTTAATTTAAGTTCTTGTCAAAAAAGTATATTTTGAGTTGAAAATACAATAATTAATTGAACACAATTCATGGATATCTGCAGTAAAATATATATTTAACATACAACAACTACTAAAAAAACATTTGAAAAATCTAAATTTCATCAATAAAGTGTTAAAATTGATATAAAATGGCCTCCACTTCCGCCCCGAGAAGTGACAAAAAGGCGTTCTATAAGTGGCACATCTCGAGATCTCCCATTGACCTATCACTGTAACATCAATGAATAACGCCACTCCAAGCATGCGTAGGCTGCGCGGGCAGGCGTAGAGCTGCTCACAAATACTATATGCATTTGTAACTTGGGAGTTGCTGGAGGGTTGTGGGAACAAATCTGATATTAAATAACTTAAAGAAACCATAGCTAAGTCAGTAAACATACAGATATCGCCATTATAGAAAAATTAATGATAATTTGGTCTGTTGAATGAAAGTACTTATAACATAGAAGGAAAAGTAAAAATAATCAATAGAATGACAATTTTTAGATTGAATAAGCGGAAATAAAAAATCAATAGCAAGGACAACTGACCTGATTTTCTTGGTTGAGCAGTTTGAGTTGGTCGTTTATTAGGCTGTACTTGGCGCTCTCCTCTTTCCTGAGCGCCCGCTCCTTCTTCAGCTCGGGACTCCAGAAGGTCTTTATGCTGTGCATGCTGGAGCCGAGCTTCTGGTTGGTCAGTTCCAGCTCCTTCTTGAGGTTGCCCAGTTCGCGCTGCAGGTCGGAGTTCTGCGACTGCAGCTCGCCCAGGAAGAGCGGCGGCTCGCGGCGGTAGTAGTCGTCGTCGGGCGGCGGCGGCGGCGCGTAGGACCGGTCGTAGTCGCGCTCCAGCGACTGGTAGCGGAGCGGGCGCGGGCGCGCACGGTGGTGCGCCCCGGCGGAGGCCGAGCGGCCGCGCTCGTCGGGCGCCGGGGAGGGCTCATCGTCGCGCGCCAGGTAGGGGCTGCGGCGCGAGGGGCTGCGGTCCACGTGCGGCAGGCGGCCGCGCGCGCCCCCGCCCGCGCCCGGCCACTCCTGGCGGCGCCACTCCTCCCGGCACGGCGGCCGCTCCTCCTCGCCGGCGTACTCGCGGAGATACAGTTTGACGTGTTTCCCGCGTCAATGCGAACGCATCCTGCACTGGACACTGGACTGGGCGACGAGCGCGCGGCCACTGAGCGCGACTCGCGCTGAGCGCCGAGCCGGACATCGATCGAGCGTGCGCCGCGCATGCGCGCGCCCGCCGCCGGCAGCAGCCTCAGCGCTTCCTACTACACGCGCTAGACGGACGCGGTGAGTATGATAAACTGGAGCAGAGGTGTGTCTGCCTGTACATACAGAAAGAGATTTCAGCCACCTTCACACTTTAAATAACGATTCATTTCAACTCTTGGTGCATTTCAAATTATTTCAAAACTGATACATTTAAATAATGATTCTATAAATATCTAATGTATATATGAACATAGATAAACATTCATAAATATACAAATAACTCCTAAAATTAAAGAAATAAAATTAAATATCTAATATTATTAGATAATTTTTAGAGATGTCAACTAGTCGGAAATACCAACAATTCGGCCACTAGGTATCGTAGTCAGCTACTTGGTGGCAAACACCGACGTCTTTTCTACTTGTTACCTATGTATTTCTCAATAAAATATCATATGTAGAAGAGATTACATGAAATTTAAACCCAAATATTTTTTTCATACACTTTATTTTAGAAATTATCGTTAGGCTTTACGTAAAGATTTTTTTTGGCAAATTACTGAAAAGGACGCAAACTCTTCTTTTATTTGTTTTATTCTTAACAGAGTTCTATCACCTCACTTTATCGATCAATAACAAAGCGTCAAGGGAATCCCCGAAACCATGATCGCCTAGTCTATATATATATATATATATATATATAATATATATATATATAATACTTAAGGAAATAAATCAGCTTCACGCTGTATCCCTCACACAGCAGCGTAGGTAGAGAGAACCTGGTGTTAAAACAGAAGAAGAACCAGAGCGAAGGAAAAAAAGCTTAAGCAAATTGCAAGTGAAAATGCCTGTAAATAAATGAATATCATCCTGTAAATAAATGGATAACATAAGTCGTAAATATTTCATAAAATAACGAACATTCATTAAATCCTGCAACAATATCACAAAATTCATGATATAACCCCAAATCTGTACTCCAAAACAGAAAAAGAAAGGGCTCAACAAACAGCAAATTAAAGTAGAGAATAGAATTACAAATTTTTCCCTCATCATTTCACAGCTGTTGAGGAAACATTACCGAAACGAAACGATTAATTATGTCATACCTTAGAGGCTATTTATAGCATGTTTTCAGCTTCCCAACTTCATGAAATCCAGCGCTGTAGCGCTTTCACTCTGAAATATAGCTTGAAGTTCCTCTTATCCCATGACCCACTTACAACGTCTGTCCCGTTCTAGCATAGGGGGTGGGTGTATGTTTGTCTCTGTCTGCGAGGTCGTCGTATGTCGGTCAGCCTGGTTGCAACCGGGATAGTGTTGTGTGTTTGTCGATATGTTGCTTTGTGTGGAATCTGATGATCCTTAAAATTATTGTCCCGTAAATTACCATATAAAATTAAATTTTAAATTGTAATAAAAGCAATAAATAATAACCAATCGAAAAAAATTGTACATAAAATATGTATTTTTTATTACAATTAAACCAAGTAACAGAAAAAAAAACAAACAAGACACAAAATCCACAATTTATTGATGTCTTCGCTCCACCCATGAAATCAAGATTATGCACTAAGCAGATAAAACATATCCGTCACTCTGTTAATTACTTTCAATATATTTTATAGGCATTAAATTTAGGCTCCGACTGAGCATACCAATATAAAAATTTCTATAATCAATTTGTACGTCAATCAGTACACTCCACAACGGTTAATTATAATTAATATTCCAAATAATAATATCACACCGTGTTCACACATCTCTAGAGAATCCTATCTTGAACTCATTTCAGACTTCCCGAACGCCACACAAGGTTCATTAACGACGTATAACTTATAAATAATAAAGTGTTATTCAGGAAATATCACTTGATTTAGTGGACGCCATTGTTGAAAACTATGTGGCTTATCGCGATGGTCATAAGTTCGATTCGTAATAAGAGGAATACTTATGTTTTAAGAATATTTTCGGAAACTACTTCTTGATCTTGTTAGGCAAAATAGGTACAGCGTTAATTTGCGCACACAATATACCCAAAATTTGATAAATAGTGGAGAACAGAGTGTCTTAGCACCATGTTGTCTCTGCCTACCTCTCTGGATTGCGGTGACAAATAAAGATTAAAAAATTCAATTTTTATTAATTAATAATGAGAATCCTATAGCAACTAGTAACGACCTCAATCTGTCTAGAGAGCTTAATTGAAGCGCTTTTGCCTATTTACCCTTCTTTTTTTCAGATATATCTATATATCTATATTTTGACTTTATCTATTTTTTTTAATATAGGACTTTTTTAATTTGATCTTTATTTTTTTTATATTTTCTCTGCTCTTTTTACATATGGTATCGGACATACATACACAAAACAAACAAAATATAAATAGTATTATCGATTAAATTTAATATGAATAAATTAATTAGGCCCAGTTTTCTAAAACTTTGCGTATATATTGAGTGTCAAAACGCAATGTTGCGCTTTTGTCTTCTTACCTCGGTGAGGAAATGAAAATAATAACTATACGGATTAAAATGAATTGTGTTTCTGTATAAATACATATTAAGGCCTTATTATCACATATTACTAAATCAGCTTCACGCTGCATCCCGCTCTGGTGGCGCGCTTTGCCTCTCCACCAGAGCGAATAAATGAAAATATAAATTTAAATAAATATTTCATTTCCTCGATTAGGGATCGAAGTCACAACTAGTCGCGTCAATCACAAACATTTGTACCTCTGCGCCTCTACTGGCCTCAAAGGCCTTAGTTATTATGCAAAAAAAAAAATAAGAACTTTTTGAATGAAAGTTATTGTTAGCATGTTTAATTGATTGCGCTCTGAAGATAACGAGTCTCGTTATATCTAAACAGCTTAATTACTCTGGGACCGCGGTCAAAAGGTCGCAGTCGGTTAGGTACGTACTCCTATTTTCATCTCCTTTCATCTTATCTATATAGTAATTTGAGATGTAAATGCTTTTTATATTAATATTTATTTTAGTGAAAAGAAGCTCTTGCTGTAGGCAGAGGTAACTTGAGAACTACTACTGTTAAGATACTCCGTTCCCTTCAAGACACTAGCCTCCTTAACCACTAATCCTCACTCAGAGCCGAATTCTAGATACATTGAGTGTCGCGTAGCAGAATTCAACGCCGCGCTTTGACTCGTTACCAGAGCGAGGAAATGAAAATATTAAATATTTTATTTCAACGCGTCGGAATCGAATCCACAACCTGTCGCTTATGTCCATGCGCTATAATTGGACTCTGAAAAGAAACTTATTTCTATTTATTTTTAATGAAGTATAAAATATTTCTCTACTATCATAATTTAATTTACCATTACAATTGTAAAAATTAGATCTAAATCAAGCTTAGGTTGCGTGAGCGTAAAGGAACAGCAAATTCATTCTAAATATAATTATTTTATTTATATGTATACTGTATTTAATTCCAGCTATGTTTTTTATGTTTATACAATGAAAACATAATCCTTGGTAAGGAAATGGAGACAGGAAACGGATTTCCCGGAAATAATACCAATCACAATCTTGTTTCTAATGAATATAAGCCTATAACTACAATATGTACCTATCTAAACGTAGCGTTATGTTTATTATTATATTAGTTGTCGCGCACAGTTTCGTTGCATATGCGTTGGTAGGAATCGTAATTTTCTATTTCCTTTTAAAAATCCTTATACTAAATGAATTTTGTTTATATAATTATTACATTAAAAAAAGTGAAAATTCCTAGTTATATGTACACAATTGAAACTTAACAGGTGTATTCTGTTAACCGCTTTACGATATTTATACAGAAATAAAAAATATATAATTTTAGAGGGTTGCAGCTGTTGCAGCTGAACCAAAACAAAAGTTCTATGAAACATATAAATATAGATCTCAATAAACACTGTCAATGACAATCGTTTTTATTCGTCGTGCCGTAGAAGCAATCATAGATCAGGGACATAATATATTGAGAATACCAAGTAATGTAGGTAATTAATTACTACTACGAAACGCTTCTTGTAGAGACCGACTCACACTTGGCCACATTTTTTTTTTTTTTGGGCTTGCTATAAAAATAAAAAATACATTAATTAACATTTATGACACTTAGCTTAATAAGACGAGGTCAAAATAACTACTGAGGTCAAGATTTTATTTACAGAAATGTAGAGCAAGCAAGAGTTATGTGATTAATGCTACAGCACGTCCAATAAACTTTTGTAAACATCGCTGTGTACCATAAAAATATGATTAAATTCATTTAAGTTATGGCTTATTGATTTATAAATATTCAATAAATTATTTCGAGACCCTTTTTTATTTTTGAAGAAAAAGTACTTTGCTATAACTAAAATTAAAGCTGTTAAATTCAATTACAAAGTAAAAATTACATTTTATTTTATAACAAAAAATTACAGATGAGGAAACATTTATGAGATTAAGAGTATGCAAGTGCAGAAAATAGGGATGAATTTTGATTTGGCGTCCAAGTGATAGGAATTGCCGTGAACAGCGAAAGCGTTGTAAAGGAACACGTGTTCTGATTAGCTTTTCCCCGTTCTATACGAAAATTTGTACAAACTTATAATTGAAAAGGTTGCTTTGCTGAATCAAATTTCTCATAAAAATTATCTCTTTATGTGGGCTCTAATTATGCAGTCGTAGGCTTTGTGAAATTTGTTATGAAGATTTATAAAATAAAAAGTACACATGAATAAACCCAAAACAATATACCAATTAAAAAAGAAATTATAAATTGGAAACTTCGCTAATATGTTTATAAAAAATACATATTCAATAAATTTTAAAGTGCTATAGCATCTTAATACTCATCCCAATTTTCTAAATATCCTATTTAGCAATTATTTTTATATATTGTAATAATAATTAAGTAATTGAAATTATGTATATTATATAAAATATAATTATTCCAAGTAAAAAAAGAGCTTCCAAAAATATTTATATGAAAAGACTATGGTTACCAGAAGTGTCAATATTGTTCAATTTTGACATTTGTAATAGACAAAAATCGTGTGTTTTGTAAAGGAAGGAAATCTTAGGTTATTAAGATTTTATTAATTTATTATTTAAAACAAATATGCCTTTGCCACCGGCTAGTGGAACCGGAAAATATTTTGCAAAAGCAGCCAAATCTATTCGATTGATTAGGCAAGGATGTACAAATAGGCCATTTTATCATATTTCTGTAACACAAGTTAGTATAATTGACTGTATAATAAATAATATCTACATAAATAACAATATAAAATATGTTTATATTAAGTTTAACTCTTGATCATCTTGTAAGAATGCTTTATTTATTGTAAATAACGTACATTTTAAATGACATATTTTGTATAATAAAAAAAAGTTATAATATTAGTAAATACTCTGTGAATTACTATATTTTTTTATATATTTACAGAGAAAAAGATTAAACAGTCAACCAGTTATTGAACAACTAGGCTCCTATGATCCAGTGCCAAATATAAACAATGAAAAGCTGGTTGCTTTAAATTTAGAAAGAATTAAATACTGGCTCGGTCATGGAGCTCATGTTACTACACCAGTTGCAGAATTATTCGGTAAGACATTTACAGTAATATAAATCGAATGAAGAAATATTGAATACTACTGGTAGTATATACATATGTTAAAAATATAAGAGTAGGTTTAAAGGTAATTTGTTTAAAGGTAAATTCTTTAGAGGTACTAATGAAATCTTTGTAAATTAATAAATCTCCATAATTTATTTAAAAAACAATGCACCTGGTCTAGAAGCTTACTTCTGGAATGTAATTGATATTTATAGCATTATTTTATATTTGGTGTTGGTGCTGCGACACTAACTCCAAGTTAGTGTTAATTGACATTTAAATGACCTTTAAATGTTTAAGATAACTTTTATTTGATATTTTTAAGATTTTTAAATTGTTATTCCACACTACACACACACTTAAAGAAAAACAATTATTTAGAAAACATATTAAAAAAAAAAATGTAGTGGAGCTCAAACCCCCTCCTGGGAACTGACCAGGAGCTGGACTGGACCTGGGCAGGTTCAAGTCCTGGTATGTTCAAAAAAATTTATATGTTTTCAAATAAGTATTACTCTTATTTGATATTGTGTACTCCTTCCTCATCCTGATATTACACTGTCATACACTCATGGTGAATATATGGAAGCTGAGTTATTTCTTCTCTTCATAAATAAGTGTGCACACATACAACAGCTTGTATGTGTTCTGTATTTTTAGGGTTCTGTATCCAAAGAGTAAAACTAAACCCTATTTAGTAATTTACTTTGTACTGGTACTGGTCATGGGCTTAATCTCCACTCGAATAAATTAAATATTTGATATTTTCATGTCTTCAGTGAGGTTGAAAATAAAAACATTCACTTTGTTTTAGCATAAGTGGGTTGATAATTTTTATATTTTTTTATTTTTCTCTGAAGTGAAACAAAAACTATAACATTTACAGTCACTCACTGCCCCATTGCAAATGATGTTGACTTTATTGTCCTCCTATGTAATAACTAATTAATGATATAATTTCAGGACTAGCTGGTTTCTTTCCTATTCATCCCAGATCCTATATGACTGCTTGGAGAAATCGAAATGCTGAACGCGAAAGGTTAGCTAAGGAGGCCGAAGATGCTAAAAAAGCAGAAGCTACTTCACAGTGATTGTATTATATATATTAATGTATTAGGAAATAAATTTTAGTTATATTGACACATTTTTTTATTTACCTGGTGTACTTTCAAAGAAAAAATAAGTTAACAACATTACATGGCATTGTACACAATCAAAATAGGATAAAATTGAAAAAAAATATTCATCCACACTACAAATGTTTTTGTTTTTGCATTGTTTTGTTTTATTTTCATTTGGCAACGTCATTCTCGCTTTGTATGAATAGTGCACATGGGACATTTTCCTGAAAACATACTTTTATTAGTTTTTAATCTATGGAAACTTGGTAACTTTGTTATATTTTTATAAGTTAATAATAACTATTTTATTTCCTTTTAAAATAAAACCAATCAACGAATTCCATTAGTTCCTTAGGGGCCGTTCAAGTATTACGTAAGCAGTTTTTTGCATTTTTTGACCCATTACATTTTGCATTTATTAATAATTTGATTTCTTTGCTTTGGCCCGAAGTCAAAGCCCCAGCGTTCAGAGTTTGGCCACTCAACACGCAATGCAATAAATATATTAAGATATAGCAGATAAGTCTCATTGAGGCTATGTTCAACCATTATGTAAGAAAGTTAAGAAATAAAAAACATATCAATACAATGAATTCTTTCTATTATGTGAAAAAACCATACAACTTTACCTTGTGAGTACATTTATAATATAAATAGCAGCAAATAGCAGCCAAAAATTTAAAGGCACACTAAATTGGATTTAAGCGAATCGCGCAAATACATGATTATAATACATATTTAATTTCAACGTATTATTTGAATCATATAAAAGTAAATAAAGCAATCTCCATTGGATTCGGATATTAAATATACTTTGATAGTGTCCTGTAACTTATTTCAAATATTATTGATTGATTGAAATATTTTACCACAGGCATAGTGATGACAAGCCCATTGAGATATACAAAAATATCGACTCCTATAGGTTTTGTGTACATAAAAAAACTAAAATAGATAATACTGCATTTGCTTTTATACAATTCACTTTACAATTATAGTGCATATAAATTAAATGCATGGTGTCATCAAGTGTGAATTTAACCGTTTAAAAAACAAAACATATATGTTGGTCATTTGTAAACTTAACAAAACTAACAATCCTTGAGCAAATCAATTAATTTATACGAAACTAGAATCCATTGTTCGAATTACTTATGTAATAACTAAGAAACAATACCAAAGATACTTGTAAAGTTGATACCTAAACCGTAGACTACAGATTACAAATTTTGTCAGATTACAAAAATAAGGGACTTTCTGTAAATTACGTCACACGAATTTCATATTTTTGACAAGCACTAGCTTTAGTGTGACGTCATATATTTTGTAATTACACCTATAAATTATTAAATTAAAACAACAATTCGAAAAATTGTTGGGTTTCCACGAATTGCGTGTACAATTTAGATGTTATATTTTGAAATGTTATGTCACGAAACTCCTCCTCACTTCTTGTCATTTTGTCGTCACTTTAACGTGTGACTTAATTTATAGATAGTCCCCTAAAGGAAAAAAAAACTACAAATTCAATCTAATCTCCAAACCGAGCTACAAACACATCATATAAAAAACATCTTAACTAAAAATACAACAGCTGTAAAAGTAGAATTTTATTTGACAATCAAACGGTACCAATATTTCCAATAATTATTGTATAAAAAATATTTTTTTGTTTATTTTTCTTTTTTTTCACCAATGAGTGCATAGAAGCGTGTACTGAAGCAAATTTTTGTACTTATAGATTTCTTGGCAAGTAGAAATCTCAATGGAATTTAATTGTTCTTCCTGATAGCATCTGTCACCAAACGAGATGCTGTAACAGAAAATATATATTTAAAAAAAATATGTAATATAAAAATAATATAATTTTTACTGTATATAATGACTTATAAATACTTCTAATTATAATAAATATTTTAAAATGTTAAAATTAAAATTACACAAATACACATAGCACACACAAACTTATACTACATACAATTTTAAAAAATAATACAATTTTTATTTCATGAATTCAAACTAAAAAATATATTAAAATGTGACATGTTGTTAAATGTATACAATGTTTTATATTTTTATACTTATAGTAACTACATTCTATCTATCAAATATCACCTTTAAACAATAAAATTCAATATTTTTATTAATTTTGAAAAAATAGAAAATGTTAGGCATGAGTCTAAGTTATTTCATAAATATAAGTAATTTGCGTAAGTATATCAAAAGTTATTATTATTGTATGGAAATAATAATAAATTGTAGTAAAAAGATAATTAAATATTATGTGTTAGTTGAAAACAATACTGATATTTAAATATTATTTTACACATATTTTTTTCATATGTTCAGTCTTGTGTTTGTATAAGTAAAAAAAAATCAAGATAAAGCAATAGACACGAAACTTGTCTATCTAATATAAATATTTTATGTATATTTCAAGACAAAATCTAGAATACAATCTATTTTGACGATCACAATGTTTAAGCAAAAATTTGTCCTATCCCAAGTTTGAAGCCGCAACATTAAACTAAAAAATTTGATCTCAGTTTTCAGGACAATGGAGGATAGATTAAAAAGAATCATCTCGTACGGTGGAAATTTTGAAAATTTCTTAACGGTTTAAAAACTGTGCAGAGATAGATAGATTATGGTAAGAATGTAGCAATTGCAAACAAATATAAGTAAGTACACAGTACAGAGGTTAAAAAATAATAATATTATTGGTGACTAAAGTACTTAATTACTGAAAATGACTACTTGCGTAATAAAAAAATCATGTAGGGAATATACCTTAAACAATTATAATGAAAAAACGTGTAGCTAGAGTATTTGGAGCTTCTTTTAAAAGTTACCAAAGCCAATGTGGCGGCACCCTAATTTAATGTATTTCGCCGGACACTTATATAAATAAATATATAATAATTTTCCTTACTTCTACCCTCCATAATCAGGACATAAAACCATTCAAATCATTAGGCATATAAAAATTATAGTCATATTAAAAGGCTATATTCAAGTAATATACATGTACGTACATACATATATACATACATGTAAAATATAAGATATATTGAGGCTTTAGTAGAAAGCGAATAGAATAATTAGAGATAGAAATAGTAATAAATAAATTTAAATATTAATAATCATTTAATTTTGAGAAATACAAAAATAGCTTTCGAATTATCAAGCGACACGATTGCCATTCAACATGGTTTTACTTACATATTCATATTGGCACAGCATTATTCTTGTTTACCTAAAATCATGGGGGTTTATTGACATAAATATTAAAACGAAAATAATTATTTAAAGGAAAAACAAAATATTCATACAAAAAATAATAAAAATAATAATGTATTCAAATAAAAACAATACCAATAAAAAAGGCTAAACATTACACATAGAAAGCCCAATATAATAATAGATACTTTTTAAATATATAAAATAATAAAAAAATCAAGTATTACATTTTCTATAACCTGGATCCATACAAAAAAAAAATAACAAAAAAAAAAAACATACATTTGCAACATCAATCTTGTAATCTTTTCATTGAGGTATTGATTTTCTTATTAACATCTTGCACCAAGTCCCGGATGTTAACTGTTTTTACGATATCATTTAACTTTCATTATCAGTTTTCTTTTTTTTTATAACAAAAGATATTTTTTAACGCAAATAAAAAAAAATATGAGAGTTAAATTTTACATGATAACTTGGGTGTATTGAGAACAGTAAAATATTGTTATTAGTGTATTTAAATTATTGTTACTACTGGCTTCATATAATACCTTAGATTATTTTACTAAGAAACTATAATTCCCTCGGATAAAAGAACCGATTAATTTATTTAACTTATAAGCATGATAAGTTTATTATTTTGTTCTTTTCTAACTTCACGCTTTATTCAGTACACTTCGTTCCTACGCTAAATTCAAGACTGCTTATAGTGGCGGAACATCATTTAATTCTTACCAGAGAGAGTAAATAATAATATTTGAGTTTCCTATGCACTTGGGTCACGATGGACTTGAAATGATTTTTAAGATAAGTTAATACTTTAATCTATATTTAAAAATAAATATATATATCCACTTTTGAATTATCCCAGTATAATAAACTATTATAGTTCTAAGCATGATTTTTTTTAAAGCTAGCTGTGATATGAAATATAACAAAAGAGGTATAGTTTCTTTTTTAATCAAAAAGAATATGCAAATATGTACATCTAAAGGAGTTTTTATACATACAAATAATAAAATTTTACACAATTTTATCAATATGTTGGTTAGTATTTTTTGGCAATGCCAGTATTTATATTAGATTTGAGTAAAAAATATATATCCAAAGATAATTTTAAGGACATCTAACATTTATGGTAAAGCTTCAGCCCCAAAAGCATTTTACCTATTGCTAATATACCTACCTAAATAATGAATTAATCTTTGTGCAGTTCAGACAACCTCTCATTAAACGCCTTCATAGTTTTATCCATATGTTTATTGGCATTTTTTACCAACTGTTTCAAAATATCTTTCTCTGTCAACAAAACATTTTATATATTTGGAACATCAAAAGTGGACATGTTTAACACTTCCTTCAATTTTAAATATTTATATTGTATATCAAACATTCTTATATTAGTTCATATATACAATAATTAATAACACTCAACCATAAACTAATAAATTTGATAAAAAGTAAAAAAAATAAAACTTTTAGCCCCTTTTATCCATCCTTATTAAGCCACGATACCCTAAATATTATTAAATACCATATGCGCAAAATATAAAAAAAATGTTACCATATAAAAAAATATTTTAACAATTATTTATTTATTTACCTGAGTTGGCAATATCATCGATGCGGCTGTGATGTTTTTGATAGTAGGGACGAATGATACGATGATAGATGATAAGAGATCCGTTGTAGTCCGTGGGCAAGTAGCACCAGATTATGAAGATACACTGAAACACAAAACAATAAGTACATTAAACTTACAAATATTATAAATGTAAGAGTTGGATTGCATGGAAGTTAGTTTGACTTTAAATAAATGAGACATTCCAGTAATTAGCTTATATACCAGAACAACACACAGCCTACAATGTAAAAAAATAATAATAAATTTGCTATAAACAATAAGTTTAATAATATGCTGCATATGGGCCACTAGAAAATCATGTATTTAAATATGTATCTATATATTAATAGATTGTTATTTAAAATTTGTTAAAAAGAAAAAAAAATAAATACAATAAGAAAGAATAGATTCATAACAGCTCACTTGTAACAGCTACAGTTTAGACGATATAGTTCAAGTATTATTACTCGAAGCATACAGTGCGCAGATATTAAAGTAATTCTAAAAAAATAGTAGAAAATTGAATCTAAAAAAAAATTTAAAAGTGAACAATAAGAATGCCCATTCCGATGTCTGTGTGCGCGCGCATGTGTAGTATTGAACAATGTTGCTCAAAATGATGTCATTGTGATGTAAAAAGCGTCTATGTATAAACACGATGATTATTGACGTAATTTCCATTCAGGTGAATGTTTTTATTTCAGATTCACTTTGTACCAAGTACGCATTGATTATAAGAAAGATTTTACTTCTAAAGCTTCCAGGGAAAAGTTTATATATCTTTTTTTGCCTCATTTTGCATAGAGTAGGGTAGGAGAAGAAAATATAGTGACTACTGGTCTCCGCTTTTCACCTCAACGCTAGACATGGCTTTAATAATTAACGTTTAAAATGCAAGAAACATTTTGTTAATTAGAAAAATGAAAATGGAGATCTCCATTTGAGAATAAAATTGTTCCTTGGAAACAATTCGTAGTTAATATTGATAGTGTCAACATTGTATCAATTATTTGTATATTTAAAATAACAAAATAATAAGATATTTTAATTGCATTTTAAAATACAAAACAATAATGTACTTCACAATGAAAGACATAAAAACAAATAGAGATAATGATAAAGGCACCTATAATTGACTTAAGAGTTATTTATCTATTAGTCTGAGAGCATAAATGAGACACAATAAACTGAACTGCATAAGAAATCTTTTTTTCTTTATCTATATATAATATTTCTTTTTTTATATTTACCATAATAGAAATAAGGAAGTTTTACAATATTTGAATGAGCCAACTTTAATTGATATATTGTTAAAGGAAAATCACAGATATAAAATAATTACTTCAATGATTCATGATTACTTCATAATATATTAATGCATATCTTATGGACTTAGTATTATAACAGATACTTTCCTATTGCATGGTATGAGCAGTAACAAGTAGGCATCTAACCATAGTTTTATCCATACCCCAAGTAGAAGTGAAAACTACAATTGTCACATAGACAGTGACAGGGTGTGCCACAATTGGCGTTAGTTGTATTATTGAACTTAAAATAACTTATTCTTATGTAAGAACATGGTCTTGGACTAAATTTTGACACACAATAATTTGCCATTCTTATGCTAAGTGATGTTTTAATTACACTAAATACAGAGTATATTTGCTGTGTATTATTAGATACCTTAAATTTATTTGTATGAAATTTCCGGAATAATTTTAAAAGGTAATAAAATCTTGCAAATTATTTAGTAAATTATTTTAAATGTATGGCAAGACTGATGTAACGCTAGGTTTCCTAAATCCTGAACTTATCTTCATTTATTACACTACTTCTGTCTACTCTGTGAGGCACATGCATGTGAAGATAAAAAAATTGTTACTAAGGTAAGACAATGACTCACAAATGCACTATCACTAGATGTATGTATGTGTTTCTTTTGATAAGAATAATATGAAACAAAAGATAAAGTCAATATGTAAAATTGAAGATAATGGTCATAAAAGATAAAAAATAAGGTTTATTTCAAACTAAGAATTATTTAAACAGTCATAAGTTTTTAAGCTTTATACTGTGTCCTGCATATAGCAGGGTAGACAAAGGGAACTTAGTGTTAAGACACCACTCTGTTTTCAAGACATTGATGATGGAGCTCAAGCTACACTTTTTATTTTATTATAAAAGCGAGAAAATGAAATTAATTCACTGTCACAGTTGAACATACAATTGTTCTCTTTACAGTCCGATGTTATGCCATAATGGCAACATATAACATCAGTTATGCAAGGCTAACGGACTGAAGTTGATCTTAGTGATGTATAAATTACCTACAAGAATATGAGATGTAATTTGATACAAGAATAATTAAGTAAATCTCAAGTCAATCAAGGTATTTAAGGCTATCATAGCACAGGGGCACAAGTGTTTGACTATAATATGTGCTTATAAGCTATATGCAAGTGTCAAGCTAAAAAAATAAATAAGGTATTTTATTGAAAACCCTTTTTTCGAAATGTAACTTTATCAGCTTTTAATCTGTTGTTTTGTGTGGCAAATCACAATGTTATATTAAAAGACTAATGATTCAATTATAGCTAATGAGCATTGAGTCACTAAATACATAATAATTTCAACATTAACAGTTTTATCGCCATTGAAACCGCAATTATGTCCTAATAAATCAAAAATAGGCACGACCGAATAGTGACCACATGGTGAAATTTGAAAGTAGCATATTTTCAACTAACCTTAATCAGCCAGTACAATGGGAACCAGCCAACGATAAAATCGGAAAAGTACTCGACGATAGAGAAGCAAGCGTATACCACCCAGTATGTTAGCCACTTTGTATCATCATCTTTTACAGGTGATTCTAACGCCTTCATCGACATGTACGCTGGGTACACGAATCCAATAGAATTGCATATTAATTCCGCACCGAAACCAAACACTAAATATAAACCGGTGAATGCGACCAACCCTGCGACAAAATAAACGTCAAATAATTGCTAAAGATATAAATAAACTCAATAAGAAAAAAAAGGACTTACCGAGAAATATATATACCCTGTTCACACCGGTCTTCTTTTCAGCTACTTCAAAGTATTTTGCCCATGGACTGTTTTTGTCATTCAAGTGGCGCTCTATAGTGTCTTTATATTCCTGTAATTTGGAAGTCATTTTGGTAAAAAAATCGAGGGGGTATGGAAATGTATTTGGCACGAGTCCGGCGGCCACGACTCATTGACAATGGCCAATGAAATGACAGAATATTAAAATGACAACGGTGGCCATTATATGTTGCCATATACAAATATATGATTTCTTCTATTTTATTTTTTGTACCATTTTCTTTTGATACTGTTCATAAATATGAAATAAAAAATATAGTTAAAAAACTAACGGTCTTATTCATAAAAAGTTATGGAACAGATAAAGTGTTCTATAA